>AWWV01012177.1:0-24345 GCA_001974805.1 Corchorus capsularis | reverse complement strand
AAAGATTGAAAAAAAAGAAAAAGCAAAAACAAAAACATAACATGTAGAGCTGTCCATGGGCCGGGCCGCCCGCCCAAGCCCGTAAGCCCGTCCGATATTTGGGAGGGTTTGGACATAAATGTGAAACCCGTTGGACGGGCTTGGAAAAAAATTTTAAGCCCGTTTAAAAAACGGGCCGGGCTTGGTTTTGAGTGTTAAGGCCCGAGCCCGGCCCGTTTAAATAATAATAATATAAATTTTATATTACATTAGATTAATTAAATAAAATTATTAGACATATTAATGTATTATTTATTACAAAATTACTATTAATGTTAATTAATTAAGTTTTGGTTATTAAAATATATATTAATTCATAAATATATAAATTAATAAAAAATAAAAAATTAATTAATATATTTTTTATTTGGTATACGGGCGGGCTTGGTCAAAGCCTCTAGTTATTTGGACGGGCTTGGTCAAGATGGGAGACCCGTATAGTCGGGCCGGGCCGGACTTGGGCAAGCAATATGGTCATTTATACTAAGCATGGGCCCGGCCCGAACCCGCCCATAGACAGCTCTAATAACATGGCAGAACCATTGTAGTAGTACTGAACATGAATTAAAGATAGCCAATGAATTAAAGAATTAAAGATAGCCACATATTGTCATATATCTATATTTATTTGTATTTAATTGATTATTCATTGAGTAAATATAATTGTTAAGAGGGTAAGAAGAAAGCAAAGTCTCTTTAAAGTAGGAATCGGGCGAAAAGTTATTTTTCGCTGAAACAGACCAGAAAGTGCTGAAATAGTCAAAACAAATTCGAAACTTTCGATACCCTAGCCGAAACGAAACAAACAATAGATTTACTTGTGATAGACTTTCAATGGACTTTTCATTAGGGGCTGTATTTAGCAATCCCCTTTTTTTATTGTAATAACTAAGCTAGTTAAGCTGTAATATAATATTCAAAGGTCGCAAAAAGATTGAAAAAAAGAAAAAGCAAAAACAAAAACACAACATAGTAGAACCATTGTAGTAGTACTAAACATGTTCTTTCGTCTTTATAAGAGTATATTAAAGTATCACTTTAATTGGTCAATGAATTAAAGAATAAAGATAGCCACACATTGACATACATCCATTTATTAGTAAATTGATGATTATCCATTGAGTAAATATAATTGTTAAGAGGGTAAGAAGAAAGGAAAGTTTGTTTTAAAGTAGGAATCGGGCAAAAATTTCTTTTTCGCTGAACCAGACAAGAAAGTGTCGAAACAAGTAAAAACTTTTCCAATACCCTAGCCGAAACGAAACAAACAATAGGTTTACCATGTAACGGACTTTCAATGGAACGGTCATACCAACCGGTACTACCGATAACGGTAAAGTACTAACAACCTTTCGCCAAAAACCTCAATCTAAATCCAAAACGATACAACTGACCTATCCCAACCCACTCGGTCAAATAAACTTGATATAATTTCTACTAACATTCCAATTACACCAAGTAACCCTTCAACTCTGCAAATAATGGAAGGCGATTGCTTCCCCAAAACTAGTTGCTCAACATCAACTGACAGCATATGATTGCCATCTTAAGCAAGCTTTTTCTAATTTCTACTTAACCTTTTATCATCAATACTGCTGGATAATTAAGTTAGAATTCAAACAGAAGCTGCATATTCATGCAAAATTCCATGGTAACAAGACAGATTCAGATCATCATCGCAAAGTTTATGCTAGAAGGAGTGAGCTTGAAAATGAATGATAGTAAAGTACATTAACAGTTCAAAATTGACATTGACAGGTCTTAATAACAAGACTAATACTCGGCAAACACTAAACGGTATATCGGAATGTATGACCAAAAAGAAGCTCATTATAAAGCAAACCGGACAAAACAAAACAGAAAAGTAATTAATGATGCCTCCCATCCTCTTTCTAAAAGAGGACTAATTTCGGGAATTCAACACATATAAAGGCACCTTCTTAAGTTTCTCAGTGGGCAACTGCAATCCTTCCAGCAACTTGGTCAAGATCCCTTTGGCCGTTAGATGTAATTCTCCTACCACTGATACATAGGAATATGATTTTAGTTGATAAAGATTGATAATAGTAACATACAATTGAGTCAAAACAGAATAACAGACAGTCAGCTAGTATCCACAAATCTTTATGAGACATTCATGTTATGAACTAAAGATATTTAATCAAAAGACGGAAAATCTCTATCATTGGTAAATAAAAAAGGTACTTTTAAGAAGCGAAATATTATATTTGAATCTTCCTGAGCTAATTTTGCTGTGATCATAAGAATCTGGCATAAATTAAATCACAGAGGTAAGGTTAAAAGTGTATCAAAAGTTACCTTATACTTCCTCATAATTAATTGATTAATTAATCTTAATAATAATAATAAAAAGAACTCACAAAATGTAATATTCGACTTTCTTAGATTTTCTTGCCACTGTGTTGAATTCACAGGGAATTTTTATTCACATACATGCTTAAAGTAGATGTTGTCCCTTAGGCACAAGTAGAAAAAATAATTTTAACAATCCAGCACAGAAACCAAATTGCTTCTCAATTTTAAGGTATTGTCCCTTTGGCCGAAGTAGAGGAGCCTTTATTTTTTAACAAAAAGGCAAATGCCATATTGCTTCTTTGCAATATTAATCAGCAGCAATTAGCATAACATGACCAAATAAAGAAACTAATAGCAATCAGAAATTATAAACCCTAGCAATTAAAGATTATGAACCTGAAAATCATGCATATAAGAACTCACCCCTTGACATCAAGATCGACGATGTTCACATTCTGCAATTGCTGGAGGATGTGACGAGCAATGGAACCGCTGCTCCTGCAGAAATGACGCGGGCGGCTTCCATTTCTCTTCGCCCCTCCATATATCCTCCTAAAGGCATTAACACCAAGACCTCCCCTCAGGTAAATTTTCCTAGCCATGGAAGCTACAAAATAATGGAAAATGGTGATCTCAGAACTTACAGATGCATAAGTAAGTAAACAAGCATAATGCACATGCATTTATGGAAAACAAATAGAAGGGCATTAGAGAGAGTAAGAAATCATTATACCAGCTCTCACATAATACCAATCAGGGTCGTATGGAGGGAGCTCCTTCAGTTTACCGCCCTTGACAATATCAGTCCATGGTGGAAGTTCAATCTGTTAAAAAGCAAGAGCAAAACAAAACATAAATATCAAAATGGCTAGGAACTTTGGTAAATCCTCAAACCCTTTCATATTCTTTAAACGACCCTACAAAATTAGGCATAAAAATAGAGACAAGCAAGTAATATATGCGTCCAAATTTTCAGCAATAGACAATAGTTGCAAGTGCAAGTGACAGTATTTGCAGAAAAAACATGAAGCGTTTCACAGATTTATTTCAAAGTTACTTTCTTTGGGCTCTCCTAATTAAAAAGTTTTACAAGCATCATCTTTTCAACTAAAATAGATTTCCCATAAGCAGACGAATCCCGTAATAGATAAGAAAAATGCACGAAAAAGAAAAGGGAAAAACAAATCTTAGACGAGAACCATATAATATAACATTGAAAAAGCAAGAAAAAAAAAGAGATATAAATATAATTTTGACAAGACCTTGCCGGAGCGCTTCAAATGGGCGGCGTAGGCCTTCACGAACTCGTGGGGAGAAACATCCTTAACAGTTCTCGCTGCCTCCATTTCTTTCTTCTTCCCTTTGCTGCGGTTTCTCCTTCCTTTGCTGCGGCGGAAGAGATGTCTTTGCTAGGGTTCGAGAGCGTAAACACTACATTTGGTTAGGGTTTTAACTTCAGCTACTTCTAGGGTGGGCATTTTCGGTTGGGCCGGGTGTTGTACTCCAGGCCCAATTATCTACAAGGTCCAACTATTGTTGGCCTTTTATCTTATCTTTTAACTTCCTTGATAAATAATAATGCATGTCCCCAAGGGATACCCCAGTGGTTAAGAGCTTGAGACTTTTTGTGGAAGGGCTCGAGTTCGAAATCTGGGATGGCCAGGGTGGGATTATGGGAAAAGAGAAGATTACTTCCTATTGTGTAGTTAGTCCATTTCAATATCATGTTCATGAGTAGCAAAAAAAAAAAATATTGCATAGTTTATCTCATTTTATTCTTTTTCTTTTTAATAAATAAATAAAAACCTTTTGTTTTGGCCAAAATTAAATAAATAAATAAAAATATTTTTAAGTTCTTAATGTAATACCAGCACAAACTCGGCTGCTTTATCTCAAATGGATAGACCTACCTGTCTTACAAAGAGATAAAATGAGCAGTGAATCTCATTATAAAAGTCTTCCATAGCTCAAAAGGAAATCTAAAGATCTTAATGGACCAAAAGAAGATTGCTATATGGTAGATTTTCAATTTAATTTAGAACAAAGTCTTCTGTTCAAAAGAGCATATATTAACAATCGCATCATTCATCAGATCAGTGCCAAGACAAAAAGCCATTGAGAGTCGAGAATCGACTTTTATTCTGGCAAAATGCTCAATTTGGGGCCAAACGTTCGCCGCGATGCTCGATTTGGGGCGAAACGTTTCAATTACAATAAAAAAGGGCCGAACGTTTTCGGACCTGCTCAATTCAAGGCTTTTTTGGATGGAAAAGTGAGTGTGTAATACACGCTCTGTTTTCAAGCGTGAAATAACATTTTTCAAGCCAGGTGGAATTCATTTAGCCACCTAGCATCTTAAAAATTAAATAAAATGTTAAAAAAATAATTTTTTGATTAAATGGTTAAGAATTATGATATAGACAAAATTAGCCTTTACTTTCTAAACTCATCTTCTCCAATCCAGTTGACCATTATCTTCAACCCAAAGCACAGGCGGTTCTGCCATATTCTATGCCCAAAAGAATTCATCAATTAACCAACTTCCAGTTTAGATTTTAACAATATTCTTTGTCTAGATTAGCTGATTAGGACTTAGTTTTATCTAAAAACTCTTAGATTTGTCTAGATCTACACTTATCAAATCTTAATCATACTCAATTCTCACCGGTTAATCGGTTCTATCACTTACACCCACTATTTAAAAGACTTGTATCAAAACCATTTCCATCCTTAAACGCCATAAACAACACCTAAAATATTAAGAAATTTCAAACTGTGAAGTTTGAAATCTAAGAACAAAGAACTCGAATAAAAACAAAGAATGGGAAAACAGAAAAAAAAAAAAAGTTCTGCCAAGTATTCACACAAAACCTTTACCCACCAGGAAACCCACGTTAAGCGGCTAAGGCTGCCAAAGCCTATGGTTTTAATCCTAGCACATCTCCGCCCATCAGAAACAAGGCATGTGCAGAACGCCGGAACCCTTTCTTGATCTCGAATTCGGTGTCTGCCCAAAATCTCATCTTCCCATCAGAGTCCATCTGGGGGTTTCGAAGCAGTCAACGACTCTATAAGGGATTGAACACTGAGAGGCTCTGTAGAGGAAAATGCTACAGTTTGAGATTTGTTGGAGTTTCCAACGGCAATCGGCGATGAATAGAGAAAAGGTGAGTTAAAGGTAGAAAAAGGAGAACGTTCTCCCAGCAACATGTCTACTCTTCATCATCTTTAACATAACCTAAACAAAGAAAAGGGGAGAGAGTCGATTTTGGAACTCGATTCATTTTCCTTGACAGAGCCCTTGAACCCAGACCTAGATCTCGATTTTGACTCCTCAATAGCTTGGTCGTCGGTTATACGAATTCAAATAGATGATTTTATTTTGGATTTTGCTTTGAGATTTGTTGGAGACTATAACTAGCAAGGAGAAAGCTCACCGCCAGCATTGAAGAAAACAAAGGAAGAAGCAAGAGGAGAATAAGAGAATAGAGAGAGAAAAAATGGTATAAAGAAAAAAGAAAATAAAACGGAAAAAGATGGAAAAAAAAGCCACGTCAGAAGCAAGTTAGGAGCTAACGGGGAGTTAACGGCGCGTGGTACCCACCATCTAATTTCCGTTGGAAAAAGCCTTGAATTGAGCAGGTCTGAAAACATTCTGCCCTTTTTTGCTGCAATTGAAACGTTTGGCCCCAAATCGAGCATCGCGGCAAACGTTTGGCCCCAAATTGAGCATTTTTCACTTTTATTCTCCTATATATTATGTAGTATAACGGTATGTGATATTTTAGTGGACATGTACATGATAATCACATGACTCAACTGTTAGCTAACAAAAAGGTCTTTCAAGTAACTCTTACTATACTTGGCCTAATATAAGTCGAGGGTTCCTTGATGGACATATTGGCCCCCGAGTTCTTCTTGTTATCTTCCCCCACTCTACGAGTCTTCTCTGACGGATACCCCCTTCCTGAACTATAGACTGTCCCTTCAACAATGTGTTTGTCGTGCTCGCCATAATTATTGGAAGCACGGGCATTAGACCATCTCCCCCTTTTTGCACATCCATTTCTACCAGCATTTCGTGATGATCCACTTTCCCACCGAGCACCAGCAGCTTCCATCAGCCCTCCTATCATCTGAAGATCCTCAGTCACCTCATACCTTGAAAGAGAGGCCAGGCTTGGAAGAATTTCACTCTGAAAGTCCTTCCGTTGCTGTCTGCCCTTTGTTCGGCCCCTCCTTGGTTGGTTTCTCAAAAAATTTGCATTATGTTCTTCATCTTTTTTACCATCTTTTTTGCCCAAAGACTCGTCTACCTTGATCTCCTTCAGGTTCAATGTCATGGCTTCAAAGTAATCAATTCCATTAGATAGATACTCCTCATCATCACTACAATCTCTAACACCCATGCTAATTCCATATTCACTTCCTGGATTATCCACCACTGAAGAAGCTTCCCTTGCAAACAAATAGAGGGAGTTATTCCATGAAGCTTTAAAAGGTTCACAACGGATGCTTTCCAAGCTAGTCTGAATCCCAGGTGATAAAATGGAAACTATAGCCCCTACTGCAATCTTAACTAATTCTTCTTGCAGATCCCCATCTTCTTGTCCAGAAGATTGCAAAGGCATCTCGAGTTGGTTTTCATCAGATTCCCCTCTAGGTGGTGAACTCTCCTTGTTTTCTGGACTTGCAGGTGGCTGTAAATCTATTTCTATTAAATCTGAAGGCATTCCCACAGATTCGTCTAATGATGAGCAAGTATTCAGGTCAATGAGTACTCTGTAACCAGGATACGTTTCACAAAGTTCACTTTCTGCAACCAACTCAGTTGCAGCTAGTTGTTTTTCACTGTCAGGCACATGATCACATTCCAAGTTTATGTCAGGTATTCTATCTTTTTCTTTGTCCTTAATGTCTTCTTCTGCACAAGAATTTTGATGGTTTCTAGTTGGGGAGGGATGCGATGAGCACTGGTCATTTGGAATAGGAAGTGTGTTCTTCATGTCAAATCCAAGTATCCTTTTATAATCATGAGAGTTGCTTGTCTCCACCTTCTCCAACTCAGCATCATGGACACACTCTGTGTTAGCTTGTTCAAGGACAAATTCATTTGGGATTGACTGGTCTCTGCTTTCATCAGATTTTCCATCATATACTAGTATCTCAACAGTTTGAGGAGAACAACCAGTTGAACTTCCAGGTGTCTTTTCACCATGTAAGAGAAGAATCTTCTGAGCCAGCCACAATAGTGGAGAAACTAGGCAAGGCAAAATTTAGATCCAAACTGTTTACAGACATCGCATACTTGAAATCCTTGGGTGCATTCTGCAGGAGTATGTTGCTCAAATGAAGAGTCATTTTCATTATTGCAGTTCAGGGATATAGAACTTCTAGTTGGTGGCTGAACCTCATTTTGGCAATCATACTTCTGATTGGCCTGTGGGAAGATTGCACTACCCAACTTTGGGCTAGATAACAAACTTTTTCCAAGAGAAAACTCATTTCCAAAAATCCCAGCGCTTCTAGTAAATGATTTAGAACTTTTTCCCTTAAAACAAGGAAGTGTTTGAACTGCTATAGGGCTTTGTCTGGATTCACGTCTCCTAGATGAGACAGAGGATGTCCCAGAGTTCATCCCCTCGGTCAAAGGAACGATCTGATAGGAGCTGAACATGTCTGAAGTAGAAACTGGTTTATAGCTATTAGCAGAGACATTTATTGCAACACTCCCTAAAACAAAATTACCGACAGTATTAAATCATCAGCAATAACAAATAACAAATAAACAAATCATGAACATTCCAAATATAACCCCCCCTCCCCCATCCAAAAAAAAAGAAAAAAAAATCAGTTATATGACAGTAGATTAATTATATAGCTTGCTTACCAGCTTTATCATTGCATGTGACGTATGGTGTTTGACTGTTATGGTTATCCAAAGGTAAAACAATCCAACTGTGTCTCTGGATCCCTCATTATCTGGCTATTTGAAATCACTTCCTTTGACTGAACTTGATTGTTTGAATTTGATTTTCCAGATGGATCCTTTAATGAAGTTTCTCGTTGGCCAATAACAGGATCCTCAAAGTCAATGAGCTCAGGAATATAATCTTCCTCAAGTTTAGCAGGAATATTTAAGTCAGCCAAAACCCTAGGCTTTGAAGAAATGAAACTAGGAATAAAATTGCCTTCATGGAGAACAGTGTTGCAACCAGTGCCACTAATAAATACTCCCTCTGTCCCATATTATAATTCCCCTTCTAGAAATAATCCCTCGGACAACCAATCTCTTAAACGACCTTGACTTTTTCCCTTTTTTAATAAATCCTTCTGCAATATAGTTACTACTAGTAACTGGGCACACGCCCATGCGTACGCAAGGAAAAAAGTTAAACAATTAAAAACTTAAACTTAATTATAAATAAAATGAAATTTACAAAAAAGAAGGTTAAATGTTTTATTTAATCGATAAAGTTATTTGCACTACCATAAACCACATTGCTTTTGTATACTACCTATATCCAACGGTTGTTATTTAAATAAAGTTCACATCCAACGGTTTTAAATGATGGTGTACAAAAGTAGCGTGGTTAGGGGTAGTACGCATAGCCTTATCCTTATTTAATAGCATATATTGTGTATAAAATATCTTAAGAATGTTTTATATTTAAACAAATTAGTATTAAAATGATAACAATTGGAGGCAATTGTTTGATGGTTGAGAGAAGTAAACACATATTTAGACAAACATATGTACATCTTCCTTTTGTTAAGTTAACTTAAGACTTACCATTAAATTAAAGTTTTCGCCCAAAAAAAATCATAAAATTAAAGTTGATATTTAATATTTTTAATTTAATTTGAAGTTTAATAACTTTTTTAAGAAGGTACAATAATATTCTGTTTCTAATAAATATTCAGTTAAGATCTTATTACAATTATAAGGTAATTTCATTTATGCCCTAACATTTGATTTCAAACATTTTTATGTGTTTTAAAAAAAAAAATTTTCTATGTTTTGTTCAACCCAAAATCAATACTTCACGTAAGGAGATATTTACTTGTTCACTTATCTGATGTTTAATTAGGTGCTTAAGATCTTTTTAGCTTTTTTTTTTTTTGAAAATCAATATATTTATTTGCAAAAGTAATAGGGCACATGCGCTTACGTATGCTAATCCAAAAAATTACTCAATTAAGAATTTGATTATTAATAAAATGATAAATTATAAAAGATAATGTTAGATTTTTCATTTAATTAATAAATTATTTGTAATGGGGAAAAAGCTTCACTTATGTGATGGATTCTTGGATAGAGTTAGATTAATGGATTTGGTGTTAGTAAATCAATCAAAATATATATCATTTGCATAGTGGAAAAAAAAAGATGAGTTAAAAAAAGTTACAGAATACTAAATTTAGTTAGTGTGTGAAATTATACATGAATGTGATGATGGATTAATAAAAAAAAATCAGAAATTTGCAAATTCCATGTGTATTTGACGTGCTGGTTAACCTCACTTTTTTTTTGGCCGAAAAAGATATACTAATTATATTAAGAACCAAAATCCAGTACAGAAAGAAGTGAAACAGAAACGGGGAACAGGACTACAGGAAACAAGAAAAAGGTAAGGTAGCCAACTTTACACCTGAAGGAGGGACATACAAAGGAATGAATCTCCAAGATGCAAAGGAAGCTCCAAAACAGAAAAAGTAACATATAAAGAGACTTCAAAAGTTGCAGATGAGCCATCCAGCATAAAGGAAATGGGGGATGAGAATCCCAACCCGAAGGGCACATTCCCTGTTTGACAAACGCTATAATAGCTTCTCCAGTGAACGGTTGAAACCTCCAACTGCAAAGAGGGGCACGAAAGCTACTAGAAAGCCACAGGAACTTCATGGTAATCACTATAAATAGATTCCTTGAGATAGCTGCAAAACCATCTTCCCTATCGAAAACACTGTTTGTACTCAACTTACCCCTTCTTATGAGTGGTGGGGGGGGGGGGGGCATTTGTGCGAATCACCAGTGCTTTCAACAGGGAGCTTCACCTTACAGTGCTCAAGAAGAGGTCTATAGCCATTACTGAAACCAGCTAAAAATATCAGAGATTGAGAATCAGATATAGTATTAACAAAGCTGCACTTCAGATTTCTAGTTTCCAATCGTAGTATCATCCACCTCCAAACAAGCCCAGCAGAAGAACCAACAAAAACTCCAGTACTACTTTTAAGAACGCTAAAAGTAACAGACAATATGACAGTAGGGAAAAATAAATAAGGGTCAAGAAAGAGTGAAAACCTTTTGAGCTCATTATCAGTCAAGGTTGACCCCTGTCTTTGACTGTACCTATCACAGTTAATCATATTGTATGGCCACCTGAATCATCCAGGAGGAGATTAGAAGTTTGAATTGGCACTTCCACCAGTTGTAAATCATGCTCAACTCTTACTTGCTTGACTTTATACTTACTGACTTTCTTCTTAGGGGGTCTTCCCCTACTCTTTGCTGTTCCAATCATCATATTTCCCAAATTAAGGCATGTCGATTTTTCCACAATTTTAAGCTTACTGGTTTCATATTCATTAGAAGTAGTACCAACTCTAGAAGAAAGCTCATATATACTTTGTTTCTTAGAAGCTGCCCCTATTTCTCTACTATCATAGGACCCTCTCTTAATCGACAGGCTTCAAAACACATTGGATAGGTTTAACAAGGATTTAAGGACTTTAGTTGGTGAGCATAGAGGTTTATCAGCTAAAATTAGAACTCTAGCTCTTAAGAAAAAGTGATTGACACCAAACCTACCAACCGGTTCTTCAACTTCCATAATTGTACCAATACTACTTGCAATCTTATCAGCATTAGGTTTTGAAAACATATCTCTCGGAATATTATGAACTTGAATCCAATAAGAGACTGTAGAAAAATCTAATTAACTCACTGCCATATTATACGACCATTCTTTTAGATTAAAGCAAAACCCCATGATCGACCAAGGATTCTTAGATAAAGCATCAAAAACAGATTTCCTAGAAGAAAAGGTAACAGAGAAAAGGTTTTGACTAATCTCACCAATCATTAGAGCTTCCGATTCCGGCCACTGGTTTCTTAAGATTCTCATGACCGCTCCTCTATTGACAGATTTCTTTGCAATAAGACACCCAACAGCCATCCAGTCACCCTCCGATTGGATTCCCTCTTTATTTACTGCGAGATCTAGTGTGATTTCTTTCATTAAAACAAGCCCAGATAAAACCCAATACGAACCAGAAATTAATCCCTAATAAAAGTATTCAAAACAGGAAACAAAAAGATAGAAAGGGGAAAAGGGAAGACGAGGAAGGTTATGTAGAGGTAGGCTAAAAGAGAAAAAGAAAAGGAAAGGAGGAGATGAGAGAGATGCGAGGAAATTGATAGATCTGATAGAAAAAAGAAAAAAATCTCAAAGAAAGGAGAGGAAATCAGCAACAAGCTGATAGATCTGAGAAAAGCTCAGGGAGGCTCCCACAGATGAGAGAGAGACTCTCATCAGGAGAGAGAAATCCTTAGGATCTATGGTTAACCTCACTTTCAAAAGCACAAATTCATTGTAGAATTCATTCTTTTTTGCTATTTTCTTCAAGGCTGCAAGTCTGCAAATACGATTATTTGACTTTAATTTGAAATGGTGGAAACTGGAAAGGAAAGATGGAATCATAGTGGAGACAATGACAAAAGACATGAACTCCCTAGTTAAGAAACAAAACAAAGGATTAAAAAACAAACTAAGAATTCAAAGGAATCTTGACGACAGTCTTAGAGGAAATTGAGTTTGAACACAAACAAACTAAGAATACAAACTATGTATTGCTTAAGCGCCAAGTTCATTAAAAAAAACTAATATATTCATTTGAAGTATTAATTATGCAAAGTTAAAGTAATAGTTACATTGTGGAGGTAATTAATTAATATAGATCCACGGTCTTCAAATGCGTCTCCCCTTATCTTCATCTGTAAACATATGAAAATCAAAAATCAAAACTAAATATTATCCATAAATTAGATAAACACACACTGACCAATTTGGTAACAGAATTCTATTATGCAATACATTTCTAGAGATAACATGAAAAGTGGAGAGAAAAACAATGAACATAGGCATTTCTACATGCAAATGAACCAACACAGTATCAAATATCACAATCTAACATTAATCAGAAAAATATGGCAGAGAAAAAGGATAGTAAAACATTTACATAATGGTAGATGATGAGCCCATGAATCCTTCAAATTCTGATTCTTACTGAAGGCCATTAAGTCAATATATCTATCAGGAGAAAGTTTATGTAGAAGTTGGTTTAGGAGAGGAAAAAAAACTGCTAAGTATTGTGTTCTTGAGAATTATGAGAAGAGAAAGATTTTGGAGTTTTAGAGCCTGTTTGGCCCAGCTTAAAGCTAAGCTTATCTACTGAAAAAAAAAAACTTAAGCTGGGCCAAACGGATTTTACAGAAGTGCTTTCCAGAAGCACTTTTCAGTTGTTTTTGAACTAAAAGCCAGAAGCTCTAAATTGAAACTTTTTCCAGAAGCCCTTTTACAGAACAGCTTTAAGCTAGGCCAAACGGACACTTAGAAGTTGGAGAAAGATGAAGAAGGTCTCTGTAGAAGTTTGGATTCAAAAAATTACGCTAGTGTTAGTGGATAGTTAGTGGATAAGATATCGTAGTTTATTACGTAACCAACTTTTCATTTTTTTAAAAAAAAATTATTTTAATGAATTTTAAATAGTTTTATAGTGAGTCACCGAGTTTGTCTCCAAGTCAGCTCGTGAGACAAACTCAGGACTTCACATTATAATTAGTATAGATTAGTATTTTATTATTGTTAATAGTACATATTTTTATTTAATTAAGCAACTTTTTTTATAACGTTGCTCAGCAATGGAGCCCACCTATCAATTTTAAAGAAACAAGCATGCGGTTTATGTGAAAATTCCAGGTTTTCTTTCAAAGTCCAAAAAATGGCCCTAAATTCTTCTTTTTATTACACCAAACCCAAGAAAATTGCCCCATAGTGTTGAAAAAACCGGACCGGGCCGGTTGGTTGAACCGATTCGATTATTTTCAAAGGATTTCAATCGAACCGGTCGATTGAACCGGATAAAACCGGGAACCGATAAAAAAACGGTTCGACTTTCAGTTCGGTTTTCTCAACATTGCCCCGTCTAGGATTTTGCAAGAATTATATTATATTATATATCCTACAATCCTTGGTATTAAATATTAATTGATTTTTTTATTTACAAAATACTCCACAAAGTAATTCTAGTATTTTTTATTGAGTTAAAAATATTATTATATGCTATTTTTAGTACAAAAATTAGAAAGGAAAAGGTAAACAAAGGGGGAAGAAACATCAAACAAGAATAGAATAGAAGTAGGGTTAGTGGAAGGTGGGCAATAATTGTCAAGTAAATTAGCGAGGAATCTTAAAACCTCTAATTCAGATTTACTTTGAGAAAAACATGAAACAATAGAGGCATTGTTGGGATGTCAAGTCAATTTAGTCTAATCATTTAGGAAAGTAATCATCTGCAATTAATGGAACTATTGATATGTCCCCACCATTGTTTTCAAAACAGGACTGGACCGGTCGGTCGGATTGGTTTAACTGAGAACCGATGGTATGTCCGATTCATAAGAGTATGGGAACCGTGGTTAGTCAACATGGTCAACAACCGGATAGAATTGGGTTTTGACCGGATAGAACCGGTTTTGATAGTTGGAAAAATTTGAAAAACTTTTGAAAGTGGTGAGTTTTGAACCCACAACCTTGTGGGTAATAAAAAGTATGCTTGTGCCACCGTACCAAATGCCATTATGTGACATAAATATACCTTACATAATATTTAAAAGGTAAAATATCAACAATTTCTATAAAATACCCTTTTCAACTCGGACCAGCGGTTGACCCAATCGAACCGATTGAACCGTCGATCGGAAGCTTCACCGATTCCATTACCGGTCCGGTTTCAAAAACCTTGATCCCCACATAATATTCTTTTTGGTAATTGTTTTGTAAAAGTCTTGTGGTGATTGTGAGAAATCAAGAAAAAGAAAGCATGGGTTTTACCTTTCTAGTAATTTTATTAAGGCTAAAAATTCAATTTACATGTATACTAATTTTCTTGTAAAATTTTCAATTTGAGTCAAAATCTTTTAAGCAAACAAATTAAGACTAAACATTTACCGAATAAAAAATCAGAATAAAATAGTCTTGATTTTGAATAATTATAGTAAACTATACTAAGACTCTTTTTTTAAAGGAAAAATATATAACTTTTATTCATGTAACTGATTTTATAATAATTATAGGAATATTATCCCTCATTACATCAAATCTCGGTCAAATCCTGTAATCGATTGATTCTTGCACTTGGAGAACTGAATCTTCCTTGGAAGTCCAAACTGCCTGTCGTGAATCATGTTAATGTCTCGCTATCACGTCCATCACCCCCTCGTTGTCGCTTGTTCTTCCAAACAAAAAGGTTTGATCAATGATGATCAAGTAATTGATTCGATGGACATATCTCTTCTTTGGCACCCAAAAGAAAGGGATTACCACGATTTTACCACAAATCTGAATAAATAAAAGGTTGATCATGCTTAAAACTATCATAAAATTTAGATTCGACAACTCAGATTCGAAAATAACTGAGACTAGACTCGAAACTGAATCGATAAAACAAACTGACTCAAACCGACTCAAAAAACAAACTTAAATAAAAACTAGACAGATCTGTAGATTTGAATTCTTTATTGAAACAAAAAAAATTAACAAAATCGAAATCCTCCTCCTCCCCTTGACATGACAACCAAGGAGGAGGATGAAAAGTCGAAACACAAACGAGAACTGAGGAAAGAGGGAAGGGGAGAGAGGAGAGGCAGCTAGATTTTAAGAGCATTTTTGGTTTCTTATAAAGATTATCTTAATACGTTTATTATGGTAAGATTGTTTTAAACAAATTTGTCCAATTAATCATTCAAATTATAGCCTTAGTTTGTTAAACCCATAAAACTTTAGACTTGATTTGTTTCAATGAAAAGATTTGAACTCAAATTGTTGAATAAAGGCACATACCATATTTCTTAACTAATTATCTATTTAATATTAAAAAGTTACTCTATAAATGTATATGCCAACCCTTTAATCTCATTTGTACAATTTACTAAATTCCACTAACAGTGAATATGAGATAATTTGCCTTAATTAACTAGTTATTATTAAAAATAAACCACATTGTTTATAATTTAAAGTTGCTTGTGAATCTACTAAAATTCACTATAAGTTATTTTTCATATATATACATTAACATTGGAGTTTAGCAAACTCCGCAATCCGATTAAATGATTGACATGTATCATTTTAGGGTTATTTTTAATATTAAACGATGGGTAGCTCGTGCTGGCGCGTCGAGCGTTTTGAAATTTGAATTGTTAAATGTTTCTTTTATATGAATTGCCTCAGTTTGGTGTACTTTGGTGTTGTTAAGGACTAGAAACAGTTTGGTAATGTAAAGGAGTAGGAAAAGTTGAGTAGCAAATTTTTAATGCAATAAATTGATTGATATGAGTTATGCTCTACAGTGAGTAAAATGTAAAGAGAAAGTCTTAGGATGAATTTGATTCTGTTGAATCATTTTAGTACATACATTGTTGCAAAGGCATAGACATTTTTTGCTAAAAAAGCTGCTTCAAAGTTACATATGCTTAAAGTGAAAAGACAAAATCCACAAAATTTACTATAATTTAAAAAGTAAATAACATAAATACTGAAATTGAAAACATAAAGCTTGTAGCTGTGAAATACATACATGGGTAATGAAGGGTTACCAAAATGAGATGTCTTAAAAACCCACTTATAACATATTAAAAACCCACTTAACATATCAATAATTAAAGGGAATTAAAAACCCACTTATAACATATTAAAAACTCACTTAATATATCAATAATTAAAGGGAATTAAAAACCCACTTAACATATCAATTATTAAAGGGAACCTCAAATTACTGTAATAGCCCAACCAAGCAAAGCATCAGAGAATGCAGCATGAGGGTCATTTTAGGTAATAAAATAGATAAAGAAAAAGGCCAAAACGGGGCGATAAGGTTGTTCCAGGTTAAAAGTTGAAAGTGCTTTTGAGTAAATTCCATAGGGGACAAAAATAATATATAGTATATATATATATATAATTACTCCCCCCGTCCCCATTTACATGTCCTTTTTAACTGTTTTACATTGATTAAGAAAAACAATTATTTCCCTAACTTTCTAGCAAATTTAAGCTTTTCTTCGATTTCTACCCTTTTTCCTCCCCTACTCCCATTCTCTCTCCACAATTATTCCCTCGTTGGTTTAAGACCCCGTAAAATGTGCATAACTCATTTTTCTTCTCATGAACAAAACTGCTACCCCTTTATTCAGTTTCTTCATTTTCTTTCTGGACACAACCAATATCTTTCCCAATCCATAATTTAAGTGGTAAGGTTTATTTTTTGTTGGCCTTTGTTAATTTGTTCCACAAAGATAAAAGATAAAAAGAGGAAACAGAGAGTTAATACATATATATTGTTTATCAATTATCATGAAATAGCAAACATATTTGAAACTTTGAAGATTGGGTTTTGTTTAGCTTTTTTACAATCTTTTAATTCTGGCTTTAGCATTGTATAATACACTAGAATCCAAAATTTGGTGAACTTTGAAGATTGGGTTTTGTTTGGCTTTAGGATTTGAAACTTTGAAGATTGGGTTTTGTTTCAATGTTTCAAATAGACTGCAATTTGAGAAGCTTCATTGTTTACAGTTCATGAAAAGCTGCCTCTTTTGATCTTCAATGTTAGTTCGCATCTTGGCCAAAGTAAAAGCTTAGGAGAACGTGAATGTATTTAGAGGATGTAGAGAAGCTATTATTACGGTGGTTGGGAGAGTGGTTAAACTAGTAAATTAAATAGGGTTATATAGGTAAAATTAACCTTAATTAGTTGAGGGTAGACATCTAATTAGGGACAAGAAAAGCTTCTAGAAGTGGACATTTAAACAGGCACGGGGGGAGTAATTTTTTTAGAGGCAGATTTTATTGATAACCGAAGAGTGATTAAGAATCACTATAGAACGAACAAGACCAAGCAAGAAGGACCAACCCGCAGGCAGAAAAAACTAAGAAACATCAAAACAAAAAACAACAAAAACCAAACCATCACAAAAAGCTAATCCAAACCATGACACAAGTCTCACACGTCCACACCCAAACTGCACAGACAACAGACACAAACTTGAAAGATCAACTCTGCACGTGAATTTAACATAAGGAAGAATGCCATTCCTGCAAAGATGCTCTACTCGCAGCAGACAACTCCATAAAATTACCAATCTCTCAAAAATGTGAAAAACCTCATCAATGATAACGATTAAAGAATCAGAGACACTAACTCTCTTCCTCCATAGCTTAAATTTTTCTAAGATCACCCTATCATCGCAATCAAAAAAGATGCCCAGCTTTTTCCCAATATCCAAAGTTGCTTAAGCTTCCTCTATCAAGATACGATTTCTATTTCGAACGTCACCATCTGAGAGAGAATCATCGACAACTTCCCCTATTTGCTACTTAGATTTCTGTGACTTAGTTCTTTGTAACTTAAGCTTCTTACTCAACTTCTTACTACGTTTCTTATTTTTCTCCAACAAATTACTAAACCAATCCTCCTTAATATACTCTTCAATATCCTCCAAAACTCCACTCTTCCTCTCACTGACCTTTGTTCTTTGACTATCTGAATCAAAAGGGCTTGCATGAAGACCTGAGTTAGAAACAAGATTTTCTTCCAAAGGGTCAGGCAAAAAATCCTCACTATTAATGCCACCATAAGTTTCCATATTCCCATTAGCAAGACCACTTCGATTTCAATTCAAAATATCCACCATCAAATCAGTTTCCAAAAATTTTGCATCATTACTAACCATAACTCCATTAGGAAGATCACTAAAATTTGAATTCAAACTATCATCTACCATAATATTTTCTAAAGATTTTGCAACATAACCACCCATAACTCCATTAGGAAGATCACAATCAATTGAATTCAAATTATTCTCCATCTTATCAGTTTCCACAGAATTTACGCCTAAAAATCCTCCTGATAATTCAAAAATTGTCTCTGACCAAGACCTTAGTCGCAACGGCTCCACCACGGCCTCGCTCTCCACTGTAACCCGGATTCTAAATTTGATACCAGACGAGTATCCAACTGCCAAGTTGGGGAGAATTGACAAACTAGGAGCAAGGATCTGCATCCTTGCAGTCCTAAGGGAGTTTTTATTCCTAGTGAAATCATCCAACTGCAAGAATTTACCCCACTTATCACCAAGAACCGAAAAAAAATTAACATGCCTTAGTTCAAGTGGCACATCATCAAGTTGAACCCAAACCAGAACTTGTCTTTGAAAACCAGTGGAATCCCAAGGGAAAACATCAACAACTGAATTGAAGCACTTGTCTATCACCATTTTCATGCAATCATCGATAAAATCTTCTTCTTCCACACTAATCAAAAGCATAACATTAATATGCTCTCTAATCTCCACTTTAAAATCACCAGCCTTGATAAAGGAAATCACTTCTTCAACTTCATTAACTGATCTAAAAAGGACAACAAAACTTCTTTCCAACCAACTCTAGTGGTCTTCAAGAATAAAAACATCAAGCTCCATCTCCTCGCTAGACTCGTGATCCTGTTCTGCTAACTGTGGATAAGCTTCCTCCTTATCTGCATACACAATAGGACTGTTGGGATCTACTAAACTATCAACACCCTTACTGCCAACATCTTTAAACAATTGATCCTCTGAAGCCACAAATGAATCATGTCTCCGTTCTTGATTGTTTACAAACGACATGACATTAGAAACAGAATGGGAGCCTGATCTGACATGCTTACTTTCTGGTCTACTTATCTCAAAACACAATTGAAACCTGTCTCTGACATACCTCGGAGGAGGATTATCAGCCTCCTTAACTGAGTTCACCACATCTCTATAGCTTCTTCCATCAAGTTTGGACTCAACGCACACCATCTCACCATGCTCCTAGCTTCTTCGAACCCATTTTTGTTTTCTTGTATCTCTAGCTTTATAGGTTCTGATTCTGCTCCCTTCCAAATATCTCTGGTCCGCTTTAACAAGTCCCAAATAAGCATCTTTCTCATTCCAAAATCTGACAAATGTGTATGTAGTACGCCCCTTTTGTCGATTTCATCGTTGAATGAAAATATATGCTACTCTACCGTAATCTGAAAAAGCATCCCACAAAGCATGTATAGATACTCTAAAACTCAGGTTGGCAATGAAAACAGAAAAGAGTTTTGATCGCCAATCCACCGAAACACTCACGTGACCCTTGTCGCCAAAGCTTCCTTTCACCACCATATCGACATAATACAACTTGCGAATGAAGACAAACTCTCTTCTAAGGGTTTCTGCAGATCCGAATCCAAAAAGGAAAACGAAAATAGGGGGCAAAAAAGATGAAACAAGACAAGGGAATTACTAGAAAGGATTAACAAGGAAAGGAACTTTTATTTCGAAGAAGAAAACTAGATTTCGATGGGCATTTTCCATCGATCAGAAATTAAAGGGGGAAAATAGAATAGACGAGAGGGGTGGCGGCACTCATAGTTAATGTGATTCCTTTATTGCAAAGGGATACAACAAGTTACCTACCCTTTATTATTCCATGAAATTGAGCTTGAATGAATCAAAGTCTCTCTGAAAATCCATACCAAAAAGTTGACGGAGGGAGTAATTAAACATTTAGTAGGGTATGCGTCAATTTATTAACACTATTTGTGAAGTTTAAAATCTTCACCAACAATTGATCGATTAATTATCCATATTAATAATATTATTAATAACAATTTTTTTTCATTTTGATAAAAATTGGAACTTGAAACAAAGCAATGGTACTATTAATTTGTGTTCACGTTTTAGTTAGAACAAGTGCTATGGATGTTTGACAGATATACATACGAATGAAGAATCAATGTAATTTGTTTTGAAGAAATATGAAACTATATAGAAACCATAATACGAGAGGGGTAGCTCGCGCTGGCGCGTCGAGCGTTTTGAAATTTGTATTGTTAAAAATTGCTTTTATATGAATTGCCTTCATTTTGGAGCTACTTGCATAAATGTTTCTAGTTTGCTTATAGTTATAGGGTAAAATATAGCAAAAATGGTCATAAAAAGGATTACAACGATTCACAGTAAATAGCATTTATATATAAAACCATTTGATCTTTTCTTTTTATGATCTAATTCCCCACACATAAATTCGTAGAACATAAAAGATTTGTGTATAATTGAGAACATATCAGCTTCACATGCATGAATCAACCACAATGCCAACCAAAAAATTTACTTCAACGTCCAATATATGTTTGATTGGCTTTCTCATTATCATAAGCTCATATATATATATATATATATATATATATATTAGTGAGAACCCTTGACTCTTTTCCTCTAATAATATGAATCGTGGCTTCAAAAATTCCAATTTATCAACAAAAGCAGGAGCTCTTTTCAACTTTGTATGATTTCTTTTGCCATTTTTATTGACCTAATCATATGAGACCCTAGGATCCATATTATATACTGCTATACAATTGACTGGACATATTCAAGTGACTTTTAAATGAGTGCTAAGAGCCAACAGTAATTTCAATAAGAATTTGGCTAGGAATAATCATTTTACTAAGTGGTGACCAATTCTAAAAATGATTAACCAACAAACATTTATTTTAAATAGTCAAACACCAATTGTTCCAAATTTGGAGTGCTTAAGTACAATGTTAACTATTTTCAAAATGGAAGAAACATACACCCTAAGCCCTATAATAGTAATTAAAATTGAATTTCACCTTTAACAGAAGTCCTGCTTCGAACTATTTTTCCACGAACACTTTCCTACAATAATAATTGGTAAACAGTTATCTTCAAAGTGATGCAAAACAGTAGAAAAAATGGACATCATATATATAAGTTGTGTTACTTTGAGATCTATAAGTAGTAATTATTCAATATCATTGTGCCATTTTACAATGGCTTACCTAAATTCCCATGTCTGAACCTCCTACTAACTATTGATTTTATTCATACTGCTCAACTCTTACTAACTAAACCCACTTGTAATTCTAATACAACAGTGATGGTAATCAAAGTAAACTAATTTGTTTTTATTTATTTGTTAAGTAACATGGATGAGGAAGTCCAACTCCAAGCCAAAATTGAGAGGGTTGGATGGCCATAGAGGCATCATGCAAGGATTCCATTCGTCTTTTTTTTTCCTAGTCATGGAGGTTCTGACTTTCATATTTGAAATTCGATTTGTTACATGAAATTGAGTGGAGACCTATTTGTAGACACCCATTTTTGGCTTATATCCTTTAATTTAGTATATTTGTTTTTACATTTGCATTTTGGGTCATTTATGTTATTTTCTGATTCACTTTTGGCATTTAAGTAAATTAACTTTTAGCATTTAGTAGCTTTGATTACTTAGATTGCATTCTAAGATTAAAAAATGGAAATTGGAAAATTAAAATAATAATAATAATAAGAGTTTTATTTCCACTCTTGCATTTCCTTTTATTGATTTGCTAAAGTTTACATATTTTACAAAATATATAGGAGGTAGTTTGCATTCACAGGTTTTCGTTCAAATACAAAGCACATTTTTTTGATAAAATTACATTTTGGTTCACAAGTTAGAAAGTAGTTTTCATTGGAGCCTTCCCTCGTTTCTCTTTCTTTCATGTTTTCTTCATCCTTTATTAGTTCTTCAGCTTCCACTTCGATTCAGGGCAATCCCGAAGTGCAGTTGTTCAAGCTCAACAGCAGGCTGGAATTTAGCAAAGGGAACAGGGATGAAAGATCAAGAAAAAGGGGCAAAATCACACACATCAAGGTAAAAGAAGGTATCAAGATGATAAAGCCCACCAACAAGTTCCCTGTTTTCTCAAAGACATGTCAAGTGCATCAAAGAAAACCAGGAAAACAAATTTGAAGTGTGTATCGGATCAGCAATTTTCAAGGCATTGCAACTTAATGCTTCAGCAGATTAAAGGTGATCAGGAAAAGAACAGAGCACAACATGCCAACAAGGAAACCAGCAATGTTCATCACAAGAAACAAAGTTCAGTTTTTGATCAAGCAAAATTCACAACAGGAAACAGGAAAATTCAACTCCAAAGCATTTACAAATTGATGTCCTGGAAGTTCTTAAGAGCACAGAAACAAAATAGGTTCAATCAAATGAAAGTGCATGCAAGGCATTACAAGCACACATCAATAGCATCTCATCAATCACTCAAACAATTTAGAGCATTACCAAGACTAAGCAAATTCTCAAGGACTCAAGCAAGGGCAAAACATGTAGGGAAAAAGGCAGGGGAATTAGCACTTTTAAATTCCATTCATATCTAAAATGGGGAGTTACAGCAGAATAAGATGGTAAAGATTTAATGGGAGCTAGCTTTTTTTTCTACCATGAACACCATACAAATTCAGCCTTAATGAACCAAGGCAGCATGAGACAAGCTTCGGTTAAGTTCAAAAAGGAGGTTCAAGCAGCAAACATGGGAAAATAAGCTCCAAACCAAAGCAAGAAGGCATCAGGCATGCAAGCATAGCAGTCTAGTTTAATTTTGTAGTCAAAACAGAGGAAGCAAGGCTAACAAAGGTTGATACAGAGCAAGCAATTTAGCCAAGCAAAGCAGATTAAAGCAAGGCAACAACGCATGACTGCGAAGTTCAATTTAGCACATTCAAACCAGCATTACATCACAATCTGCTGAGCTTAAGAGTGTGAGGAATTTACCCAGTTGGCCTCCCAAAACCGAACCACACAAATTCCATTGATCCGGTCTGCCAGCTCAGCAACCTGCAAAGGATAGAAGGACACGTGAGAAGCAAATCACAGCTCACAAGCAGACAAGATTAAGGAATATCTCACTGCTAGCATCCCAAAATCACAAACAGACAAAAGAGAGATTAAAACAAAAATGGGAAAAAATAAAAAATAGCAAACCGTAAGATTGAGGAAGCAATACACGGTGAGGATTCGAACAGAAGGGCATATATATATATGATACTAACGATAGAGAAGGGGGGGCGTTTTTTTTTGAGAGAAAAAAAGTGGGGGTTCTAGGGTTTTAGCAATCAAAAATTTAAGGTTCTTCAACACAGTCTAGTTTTTAGTTAATATATTCACAAAAACACAAAGAAATATACTGAAATTAAGGAAAATGAGTCAAAGTTTTGTGAGAAAAAGGGTACCTGTTATAGTATCTCTTGAGTCCAGTAACCATCGAGTCTTCTTCATTTTCTTTTAGTCTTCCAGTAGGGTTATAAGCAATCTAGGGTTTCGTTTTTGAGTTTTTCCTGTCAATATTGGGTAGAGATCTTATAAAGGATGAAGCTTTGGGCGTGAACGGCAGATTCCGATCAGTTTGGGGTTTGTTAGTTTTCGGGTTTTAGGTTATTGAATCAAGATCGAATTGTTTTCGGTTTGGGTTTGAGTTTTCAGGAAATAAGAGACTTTTCGGGTGGTTTAGAAGCCGGATAGGTTCATCTCTGGTCAGCTCGACGGTGGAAGTAGCGGTGACGCTACAACTGATCTAGGGTTAGAGGAGAGAGGTGTCGGGTCTGAGGAAAGAGGAAGAAAAAGAAAAAGAAAATAGAAAAAGAAGAAGAAAAGAAGAAGGCAAAAACGGTGTGGCTTTATTCTCATGGGGTAATCACTTGGGTCTTCTCTTTGTTTATAATCATGCATTTGGGCCTGATATTGGATATTGGGCCCATCAGATTTAGGGTAGTTTTATTTTAATTAAGTTTCTAATTTCATGGATTAATTTAGGATTAGTTTTAATTTCTTTTAATAAAAG
>AWWV01012176.1:0-18642 GCA_001974805.1 Corchorus capsularis | reverse complement strand
ATAATAAATAATATTTATTATTTTTCAAAAAAAAAACAAATATATATAGTATACATATATTATATAAGAATCAAAATTGAACAATAACTTGATCCAATGATGCTTGACTAATATATAAATTAAATATTTAAACTAAATTAACCGCAACATTTAAATTTTAAATTAACATAAATTAAATATGTAATGCATATGTGTTAACACTAATTTAAACTAATTAATGAAAATTAATTGTAAATTATTTCAAATTAAAACTAATTAAACATTAAATTAAACAAATTATGAAATTGCAATCTTTTAAATCAAACAAATTAAAATCTATCAGACCCTAATTTAAACAAATGTTAGAATTCGGGGATTGAATGGCATTACACACTCAGAACTACTCTGCACAATAGCACAATATAATTTAATCCATTTTATTTATATTATAACTTATAATCCATTTTATTTATTTCTTCAAACTTATATAACTTATAAATCTATTGTATTACTGAAATATTCATTGACATTGATTTTTTATATGAACTATATTATATTAAAGTATAAATATTTAAATAATTAGAAAATATAAAATAATTTCTATTATTTGTAATAATCAATATTAATGGTATAGTTTCAACTTTCAATTAAAGACTAAAAAAATTAGCAATAAATATCATGAGATTGAGATTTGATGTGGTAAAATACTAAAATTGGATTAAAACTATCAAATATATAATGTTTGCTAATTATTTTACAAGTTTTAGTTTTTACAATTTAAATATAATTAATTTTAATTCGGGTCATTTCGGGTTAATCTGTCGGGTTGATCGGGTTCGGGTCATTTTTGGGTTTGGGTCATTTCGGGTTCGGGTCGTTTGGATTCGGGTAATTTCGGGTTCGGGTACCCAAAAATTCGGGTCGTTTTTTGGTTGGGTCAGTTTCCGTTTCAGGTTGGACGGGTTAGGTTTGTTGACTTTTTTTGTCAAATCGGATTGGGTTTGGTTTGGTTTCGGGCAGTCGGGTTAAGTACCTACAGTCGGATCAGCTTTTACCAACTCTACCTATCATCTCCAAGAAAATGTAGGAGTTGTATCGAAGTTTTATCATATCAACTCACATAGGAGGATTGTTATGGGCTAAAATCTGCACATCTATTACATTCTTTACAAATATGACGGATTTGCGCAATCTAATAACCACCTCAAATGATTTTGTAGCAGCTCCAAAACCAATGTATAACAAAGATGGAAAGACACTAATTAATTGACTTTTAAGAAATCGAACTGCCACCACAACATCCATAGTTCCATCACTAAGGATGGTATATTCCGTGTTCTTGCCATGAGAAGACCTGTCGAATACCCCATGTATAGCTCGAACTCAACCGGTCCATTATGCCAATGCTAAACCAAAGCTGATGATACGAATCTAGTTGTGTTAGATTCAAATCCACCTTTGAGACCTGTTAAAGATCAACTTGAAACACCAAGATTTCTAGACTTGTAGAATTTGATAAACCTAACCTAGTCTTCTTCTTCTTCGTCGGTCTTAAGCTCTCAATTAGACATGCAATTGAATACTTAAGATCACAAGATTCACAAACAATTAAGCAATCACAACCTAATTGTTTGCTAGGACTCTAAAAGATTTAAGAACCCTAAGTTTGCTCAAACAATTAAGCAATCACAATTTGGGAAAATAATCCTCAACTTTATTAATCAACTCAACTTCAACTTTTACAAGAGATATTGGTGGCCTTATATAGTGATAGGGTCAACCAAAATCCTAAAATAAATCCTAATTTTCGTCCAAATATAAGTACTAGGGAAAAACTATTCCAAACCCAACTAGGAAAAGGAAATAAAGACATAATTAAACAAGGATTGGATTTAGTCAACCAAGACCCAATCCAAATAAGGTCCAAACTTAAAAATAAGCTAATTTAAGATAGAATTAAGCCCAAACAAAGATAATTAATGATAATGGGCTCATGCCATGATGTCAATCCGGCCATCTAGAATCAATAGCAAGCAAAGTAATGAACTTGTAATTGATTTGTAATTTCTTGCCCAAATCATCCCCAAAGCTCTTCAATTGAACTTCAATGGTCTTTAAGTCTTCAAGATGAGTTCGAACAAGACCCATGAGTGCATCCTTGAATCTCTTAGCTCTTGCTTTTGTCATCGGACCTAATGACATCTTCAAAGGATCAAATGGCAACTTAATGGCATCTTCTTGGTGAATTGCGATTCCATCCTCTCTTTTAAGCTTGTCTACGCTTCCTTGCAGCCCTTGATCATCCTTTCCATGCTCTCCATGCTTGTCTTCAAGTCAATAATAAGTCCTTGACACATCATTCCCTCCATAATAAGCCTTGGGCGCATCAGCTGATGACTCAATGAAAATGTTAATCCGATTGAGATTAACCCAAGCTAATTAATGCTTTGAACTAAACTCTTTGCTTTAAGAATAATGATTAAGTAAGCTTTATACAACTTGAGTTGTATCAAATCATATCACTCAAGCATGATTATTTTTTTCTTTTTGGTGAAACTCAAGCATGATTATTTGATTAATGGTTTCAACTAATCAACTAATAAGTACATTGTAGACGTTTTTATCTTATTGTAGATGAGTAAATAATTTGAAAGGACTGGCCAAAAAAGTAAACCCATTATATTTTGAAAATCTCATGTTGCTATCCTCAATATTTTAATTTAATTCAATTTTCATGGATGTGTTTCACACCTTTTAAAAAGTTTTAATAATTAATGTGCCATTTGATATTTGACCTGATGGTAAAGTAATAGATTTTTAGTAGTTAGATTCAATCTCTATCCGCCTCAAGTGAAATAATAATAATAATAATAATGTAACACACTCTTTTTTTTTTAGACACAACCAACTTAGAAGATTGATTACATTATCCCTATTAAGACCAATAATAATACCAATGTATAAATTAAGGAAATTTGTCAAATATATTGGCGCGCAGTGGAGTTGAGTAGGCTCCCCAAGTGGCTTAAATGGTTAATCTGTATCATTTCAAACAATATGTTTTAATATCAAATATATCACTACTCAATGTTTTTGATATATATATATTATAAAGAATGTTCATGCTACTAAATAAATCCTCAAATTTTTCCAACAAATGTATTTATGAGATCAAACTTGCATTCTTATCTTTATAAAAAAAAATAAAATTAGACCACTTATCAGTACAATCAATCTCTATAGTAATAGTAACTCCAAAAACTTCATTTTTTAAGTCAAAAGTAACTATTGGTAATGCTTGTACTTGTAAAGTAATGAAGCTTTTTCTTTTATCTTTGTGAAAGACACCTGATGTCTGATGACGATGCAAATCACTATAGTAGTAGCAAAGAAAAAGAATATGTCACTAAAAATCATCAAAGGATGAAAATGATACATAGATATATATTTGTTAGCAATTACTCCTATATCGTTGAGAAAGCGAAATCCATCTCTTCTAACAAGCCACTCACCCAAATGCATGTTACAATCGATCGATTGGCTGTTAGACGGGATAAATGAAATTATTGACGGTGATTTAAGGGGGAAAATTGTAATTTGAATGATCATGTTAGTTTCAAGTATGATATTGACAAACCAATTTTGCAACCCCATTTGGACACGATATATTTTTTAAACTTAAAATTAACCAAATGATATGACAATTGATATAAGGATTTGAAGTTGGAACCTCCTCATCCTACATAATCGGCCTGAAACCTTAAGATCAAGCATTAATGATGGCTGGTATTAGTTGCGTTGCGTGCCAGCCTTGTTTGGTACTTACCTCTTCCCTAATTATGTTAATCTATGGATTGATCAAGTAGCTATCTACATACCAAGGATTTTAGTTCAATTAAATTAGTAATTTGGCACTTGTATTCAATTTTTTTTACCCCATCCGATATTCAGAACTTTACTCTGACTAATTCGGATCTAACCCGTGTGACGTACCTAGTTTTGGTGTGTGAGTCTACCAGCAGGGGCAACTGCGTACGCAAAATCTCGAACCTGAGATCTACTTTGGCTGGAACAAACCGCTTAATACTTGATCCAACTTGATCTTATATTGGTGCACTTGTATTCTTCTTAATTAAACACAATCAAGAGTTTGAGTCTTTGTGAATGGAAAAAAAACCTATTGCTAAATTGATCTAACTCAAGCAAAATTAGTCGTATACCGTTAAAATAGATACTATATGAGATTAATTAAGGAAAAAAAAAAGAGTAACTATATCTATATGCTTAATCCTTTCCAAATAAAAACCTTAGTACTTAAAACCTTTATAGGGTTGGAATTGAAGAGGCCTTTAGCGATGTGAGGGAAAAAGAAGCAAATTTTTACTTTCATCAAACTCTTATGGAATGTTTCACACAAAAACTCAAGCTCACATATGAAACAACACTACCAAGTTTCTCAGCCTTCACGGTCCATATACATGGACTGAACTACAGCCACTAGCTTCCTTCTAAAAGGGTTTAAAAAAAAAACAAAAAACCCAACAAGAACCTGAACAAGTTAAAAAGTGCAAGGACGTCCCTGGCTAGTTGTAGCCAGATTTTGTTTTTTGATTCACAACAACCGGATATTTGCGAGCGTTCTTGAGTATCTTAGATAGTGCTGCTCGGCCAAGATCAAGCCCACAAACATCAGCAAGTTGAACAAGGTAAAGCAAAACATCCGACAGCTCGTCTTCTAAGTGTTCCTTGTCATCTGCACTCCAATTTGGTAACCCTTTTGCAACTTCTCCTTTCCATTGGAATATCTCAGACAGCTCCCCAACTTCTCCCACCTGCATTAATATTATATTATATGTGTTTAAGAAATAACATAAAAAGTTTGGAAATTTGAGAAAAATAACATATATAACAAAGTTTGGAATTGGAGATATGGGTTTGGCTTAGTTTTGTCATTTTTGAATAATATAATAATGTGCTTACTAGTGCTAGAAGGAGATTCCTTGGACTATGATACTTCTCCCATCCTCTCACTTCAGCAAACTCTGCAAGCCTGTCTCTAAGCTCTTTTAGAGAAACATCCTTGGATTTATCATTAGGACACTCATAAGATTTCTCCATCTCTCTTTTCTCTTTTGTGTTTGTGGCATATATGTTGGGACATGCATGCCCAAATTTATAGACAATTTGAAGAGGGGAGAGAGAGCGATATATATGCCACATTTTTGCCACCTACTATACTATATATTTCCTCTTTTTATGTTTTTCCTTTTCATCTCACAAAAAGCACTGTGCTTTTATTAGTGGAGAAGCACTATGGTGTTATACAAAAATAGTAATCATGGAGGTATGGCAGAATGTCTCCATCTTTCCATCCATGACTTGATATCACTTACTCTCTCCCACCTCACACTGGGAGATCCCTTCATCCATTTTCATATTCTTCATAGAATCTATATTATATATGCTATAGCTGCTCTAATTTTTTTAGGCAATTTGGATTCATCTTCTTCCATTTTATATAATATAGGTGTGAATTTTTTGGAATCCTATTGTAAGATGAACCAAGGGAAAGAAAGCTCTTCTTCTTTCTGCAAATGGGTGGGGACATAGACAAAAAAGCATCATGATGCACATCTTGCTTTTATTGAATGTTGGATTAATTGTGATTCCAATCAGGACTATTTATGTATAACATTCTTAATACTATCTGATCCTCATCACATGAAATGTTTGTACCATTATTCATGTTTAACACGCATCAAAAATGTAATGATATGCCTAACGTAATGGCTATATTTTACAGCTAAGTTTTGGTAGTGCAGTCATTTCTAGATCTCTAATTGTTGTTTGTTTTCCCCATTTCATTTTGGGACCTAAAAAGCATGGGATGCTATTAAATCTTCACAAGTTATCAACTCTTTTGGGGGTTTACAAACTCATTTTTTTGTCAAATTTGTTAAGATTTTAGATCGTTGATCAATAAGTGACCGTGACTCAAACCCGGGTACTTTCCATCATAAATCCAAACCCTTGTCACTTATACCAATGCCATTTCCCTTGATTTTACCCCAGTCGAGTGATGATCATAGGGATATTAGAATGCAATACAACTTTTGTAATAAGCCTCAGTCTCCTTAAACAACTTGGTAAACACCAAAATTTGTTCAAGTACATTTAACCCCTGTTGTTATTGGAGAAGTGCTTTTATCTGCAACTTCTTCCTACAGGTAATGTCGTCAGCTTTATCTAAAATTCTAGGAAAAGGGTTGTTTGAAACCAATATAACTTTTCAGATTATGCACGCCCCACCCCCACAACTACTTTTTCTTCTCACATGCTAAGGAAAATCAGACCAGTAATATTCTTTTTGTTATTATGATTATTATTATCAAGAAGGTGCAAAATTGTGCTTTCTAACTAAGCCATCGGTTTGGACAACACGAGGATAAATTGGCCCCATAAATCCTTGGTCTGTTCATATTGGCGATATATCCAAATTTATTCACCAACTAGTAGTTGCACTACGGCTCTTGGAGACACACTCATTCAGCAATAACATTTTTTCTAGGCAACCAAAATCTCTGCTAGCCATGAAAACTTTTAACACCCTTCCTCGTGCTTTCCCTTTCCTTTCCTTAAAGCCTCCCCAAAATAGCTACCCTTACCATTTATCATGGTGTCTGAGTCTCCACAACAGTACTTTGTTTATTTGTGGTCTCACAACTCAATCTATCAGACAGAGATTTGTAACTTTTGAACTTGAACCTCATAAGAGTTGCTGATATTAAATTGAAAATCATCCAAATCTGCAAAGTTTTGCAAGTCTCTCAAATTTAGTTTCATTCACTAATACTTAAAAAGGACTTTTTTTTTCCAGGACTACCATATAGACAGTGTATGAAAAGTAGCAGAAATTCATATACCCTAAATACATTTGTAACTTGCAAAGAGGGAAAAAAGTACAACTTAAAAGTGTTCAAAAGGAACTCTTAACTGTGTACCATATATTAAACAACTCTAACTCACCAGAACCTTTGCTTCTTTACCATGCTTCTTGCATTATTTCCAGTAAGTTCCAAATTCTGTAGTCTTTCCTTGTGCTTTTGACCTTCCAAGTGCTGGTTGAATGAGGATTCATTCATACACCAAACACCACACAGCTCACACTTTTTCCGGGAGTTCACTGCTGTGGTGGCTGCCTCATCATTTCCCTTGAATGGAAAGTGCAAGTTGGTTCTGTGCTTCTGACCTTTTACATGTTGCTTGTAAGTTTTGGCACTGGAGCAGGAAACCTGGCAAACCTCGCAGAAGAACATGTCCTTCTGATCCTCAGACACATGACTGTCCAGTCTTAAATGTGAAGTTAAACCAGGCTGCCACAAGTGAAAGCTGATAGTTAACAGGCTAAAATAGCACTAATTTATATAATAATAAACCAAAGCAACTCGGAAAAGCTAAAAAAGCATCAATAAGTATGTTTTACGAGTAGCAGAACCATTGCAGGCAAGGCAGGAAGATCAAACACCATTAATTTCTTTAGCAATAAAATATCATAAGTAGATAATTTGAAATGATATATATAATAACTAAACTAAACATAGGAAGGTTTAGAGCCTATATCATATGCCCACTTTGCTTGAAATCCTACAGATAAACTTCCCAGTTCCCTATCTGCATTCACTGTGATATGATTTTTCGATTTCATTTCAGTTTAAGGAAATCAGTTTCTTAGGTTGCTGGATAACGTTGGTTTTACCATGGATATTTACATCTAATCCTGCTCTACAGAGGGAAAAGATGATATGAGAAATTTATCATTTCAAGCGTTGACAATACTCATATCACATGTCAAAACATTTCTGGAATTCAGGACTGCAACACTGTTAGGACATTCTTATCCTATCTTGGAAAATAACTTTTGGAGCATCACCTATAGATATATATGACAGACATGTCTACCACAAACATGAAGATAACCCATATCAATTTCAAGCTGACTCATCAAAATATGACATGAAGTCAGGGTTTCAAAAGGGTAAAAACAAGATATATAGCCTAAGGCATTGCGCAGATAAAAGACTTTGCGTATTTAGGAGTTAGAACTAAGAAGAACAAAAATGATGCACATTGGGACACAGCTAACGCATGTATTAATTGCAAACTGATTCCTGATACTCTGAAATACAAATTGTTGCCCTTGTATAAAGTAATCTTCTGTTCGTGGATCATTTCTATTAATTAGAACATAAAACAATGTCTTTCTCATCCTAAGACCTAAATAGCAGGACAAATACGCAGTATCTAAAATTTTATATCCCAATTTGGTTTGGCACTCTGTGGTTTCACAACAATATCAAACTATTGAAAGTTTAAAACTTTAGCAATCTTCAACATTATTCAGTAGTTACCATAGCAATATCTACACAAGGTCATGCAAAATACCTGCAATGGCTTGAGTTGTAAGCCAGAGTCATTAGCAGATTTCATACTCAACATGGCAATCTTTTGGCGATAGCCCATTTCTCTTTGGATTGCAAGCTCCAATGGCATGATATCATCCTCTTTCCTTGCTTCATCCATTTGTTTCTCCCCCTGTATCCTAATGGAATTATACATACATGTTTCACTAGTAAGTGCTTCGCTAATTGAACCGCCAACCAAAAGCTTTAATTTTTTTAAAACCCATTTAATTGAAGTGGTTGCAAGTATTCAAGAACAATAAATCCTAAAAACGAAATGATGCCATTAATATACTTGAACAACTCCTAAATAGAAAAGGGTTAAACACAAAAGTAAAATAAAAGCCAGAGATGGGAAAAGAACAAATGCATTCCATATAAGAGAACAGCAACAAAATTAAAGGCGACAACTTTGACTATCAATTACTATGTTAGCAAATTAAAAGAACAGAAAAATAATTGAGGAAATTGTTACCTTTCAAGTTCTTAGGAAGCACTATAAAAGGCTAAAGCTACTACTCTTAAACCATGAGAGAGAGAGAGCGCCGACTTTGTAGTAGTACTACTACTAGTAATTCGCAGCAATTTTCCAAGTGAAAACCAAACTGGATTTCATGGATTGGATTCCTAATTCGAATGGCTTTCTTGTATGGGCCTATTCTAGCCCAAACTCTGGCAGTCCAACTTTATTTTAGCTTTACCTTAAAAAAAAAAAAAAAGCCAAACAGTACACCCAGGCCCCAGCTTGATAAATGACTTTATTTCAACGATGAACTCTTTATTTTTCAACTTTTTTTTTTCTGAGTTTTTCAAATTCAGTTAAAAGATCTTTTCTTTTTGAAAAAAAAACCTTTAGATAAAGAAGATAATTTTACTGTGTTAAATATATATTTATATTTCTAAACCCTTAATCTCAATCACATTTCTGGTGCTAGAGTTCTTATCCAATGCACCTTCTAATGGCCCTATGGCATATTTTACTACTATTTAGTTACATTCAAGAATATCAAATTTTCTTCTGAGTCAGGAAGAAAATTCAGGATACATGGTTCCTACTTCTCAATCTGCCCAAGTGAGAAAAACCAAACACATTGATCTTCATGTTACTTATGCTCCATTAAGGAGTTAGTCTATTGTTACCTTGCTACTGTCTTCTTTTCACATCTACATCATGTAAGAAATGTTCTCTCCATGAGGTGCCTCTGCAATGAATCCTTGTCAGCACATTGAACATCACACACTTTGCATCTCTTTGGCCGATTCTGTGCTTCTCCACTTCCTTTTTGGGCATATTCCAGCTTTCTCAATTCAGCCTGGTGCTTCTTACCGTCATAATGTGCCTGGAGTAGCTCTTTACTGCTACACTCAATGCCACACAACTGACACCGGTTCTGCTCCACTGCTATCTCACCTAGCTTTGCTTGCATCTTCTTGTGCTTTTGTCCAAGTAAGTGCTGCCTTAGCAAATTCAAATCGCTGCACCAAACGTTACACAATTTGCAATATGGCTTCTCATTTGCCATTGAATCAGAGGCACCACCACCGTCTTTCCTACCCAATTTTGATGCTTGAAGTTTAGCTTTGTGCATTTTACTATTAATGTGCTGCTGATAGTTAAGAAAACCTGAGCAGGGCACTTGGCAGTCCTCACAGAAATAATTGGAGGGGTGATTGAGATTTTTGAGTGCTTGAGGCTGTTGAGGAGGTGGAATATTGCTTGATGATCCTAGCTGCTGCTTTCTCTCAAGAATCCTTGGACCCGAACTGATATTTGGCCTTGAAAAAGGATTTCGACTCAGTGCTGAACTTGGTGGTGGTGGTGCTGAACTGATATTTGGCAGGCACCCAGGGTTGCTTGGTGGTGGTAGTTTCTCTCTCCCACAAGGCCTTGGACTGATATTCAGGTTTGGACTTGGAAATTTCACCTGCCATCCATAAGGATAATTTATTGTTTTAAAAAAATAACACAAATAGAAACAGGAAACCAAACATAAGCCATACAAAAAATAGCACTTGTTCATTCAAATTTCAACCTACAAACATTGTGCATAAGATACATAAACAAAAACTGGTTTCTTTTGGTGATAAGACTGGTGCTAGGGGCTCCAGGTGAATTCTGTTTTCTGTATCAATCAAATAGTTGAAGGTTGGTACTAAAGTTCAAACATTTTTCTGGCTTAGCTATATTTTATACAATATCTGAAGATTAAATGAACTTCCATTTGGGCCATTAGATCTTTTTGCTCATCTTATTACTCTGACATACTGAATTCTCATCAAAAGAACAGAGGCTATCGATAAACTTTAACTAATTTTCAAAGTTCCTACAAGATAATAGTTCTAAGTCTCTTCCTACCATATATATCACCCAAACAAAAGTTATGTAAAGAAACAAGAAAATGAACAGCGAGCTAGCAGAATAAAATGATATTGATGGACCAAATCAGAAGCGTATTTAAGCAAAGAAGACTACAAAATTTAGCAAGCTTACATTTTTAATTACCAATGCTAATTACTGTTCTAAATGAACAAAGTTGTTGTGAATTAGGAACCAAAGGGGCTGTTATCTAAATCTTCCTTGAGCTAGATGGCCATGGGCATTTTTTTAGTACATTTTCAAGAAGGAAACTAATTAACCAGGGAGAAGTTGGTTACCATTTAGGAGATTGATATATAAGTAATGCATGGTTTATAAATAGAGGAAATAAAAAGATGACTAATAATCAGAGAAACATATATAAAGTAACAGCTTCCAATATCCCATTCAGACTAATAATCATAAAGCATTTGCAATTGAATGAAAAATATATTGAAAATGTCATAGGCTCTCTCAAGTCTCACCTGGATTGGCAGGATTTCATCTCCGGAGTCAAGTGGTAAAAGCTGCAACCTTTTACCATTAATCTTCCTTCTATACTCCATCTCTCTTTGAAGTGCAAGCTCCACACTTATAGTCCTCTCATCACCCATTTCTTTTCCCTTTGTATTCTCTGCAACAATTTGGTTTTCAAAATCAGCTCCAATTATAGAGAGAGAGAGAGAGACAGCCAACAAGGATGAGAGAATTTAAAGAAAACAGGTAGCCATTAAACTAGAAAGAAAACCATTATAATAATAGTGACAACTAAACCCAAAACAGGGCAAAAACGATGTGAACTTTAACATTACAAGAACCCAAAATTAAGAAACAGAAATATCATTTGAGACTTGACTTGAGAGACCATAATTTAGATTAAGAACACCAAACGAAAAATAGAAAAAAGAAGCATCAAAAATAAAATTTTACCCTGTTGAGTAAGAGGAAGCCACTTGAAGGAGAAATCAGAATTCATGTTGATGAAATTTTATATATAAGCCTTGTTTCGTGTGTTGGCATTCGAGAGAAGAAAATTTGGTACAAGTATATTATATACACATGGCCTTCTAATTAGCAAAAGAAAAGTGATGGGGCAAGGGAAAAAAATAACAACTTGATGACTTGTAATTAGTCATGCAATTTTCATTTCGGGTTCAAGAGAGAACAAGGCTTGATATGAAAACCCAACTGGCCAACTCACATGGCTTTTTACTTATTACTTGTTTGTAGTACAACTTTTAACTAGTACTACTAGTTCAATTCTGGTAGTTTATAATTATAGCCTTATGGTTCTATAGCAGGCTGTTTAATTCCTTTAAATAAACCATTGTCATATTCAAAAGGATGTCAGTTTATTTACCCTTGGGATTTATTCTTATACTCATTCATCCAAACTAAAGAAGCTGATTGCTTTGAACTTGAAACTGAACTTTGCTTTGAGGACAAAATTGATTACATTTTTTTTTTTTGCAACATAATGAATGGGGAAGTCTCTTTACAAGAAGAATCATGACAAGAAAACTTTTGTGTGTATTAAATCTGTATATGTGTAAGCTATTTGACATTCTAGCCATATGGACATTTGAAGTCTTGAACCAACCAACTATCATGAGAAGTAGTAATTGAAATCCTCCCTGCTGTTTGTAAGTTTGATTAGCATAGCTAGCACCTCTTTCATGTTTGGTCTAGCATGTGGAGATTCTGCTGTGCATCTGACCCCAATCCGAAGCAGCTCACACATCTCCTCTGCTCCATCAGCTAGTCCTGATCCCAAAAGCACAACTGGTATTACAGTTCTACCTAATCCATTCCGCCCGTTTCCCATGATACGCCGCGCCCATTCCACCAGGCACTCTTCCCCTCCATCCACTGCTCGCCTCCCAGTTGCCAATTCCATTGCTAATACCCCATAACTGTACACATCGCCTTTTGTAGTAGCTTGCCAAGTCTGCCCATATTCTGGTGCTACATAACCAATAGTCCCTGCCACCATTGTGCTCACATGACTATCACCAACATCAACAACTCTAGCAAGGCCAAAATCAGTGACTCTAGCCCTTCCCTCTTTATCTAGCAGAACATTACTAGCCTTAACATCCCTATGGACAATTGCAGGGTAACATTCATGATGTAGAAATACTAATGCTCTTGCAACATCCACTGCTACATCGATCCTTCTGCGCCACGTTAACCTCACTCTATCTGATATAAGATCCTCCAGGCTCCCACCTCCCATGTACTCATAGACCAAAATTTTGTCTAAGCCATCAAGGCACCAACCATAGAGTGTGACAAGGTTAGGATGTGGCCAGCCAAAGCCATTTCCACTAAGTACTTCCATCTCAGCTCGGAACTCCTTTTCGCCTTCAATCCCATTTCTTTGTAGCTTTTTCACTGCTACTTCTCTCCCATCAGGCAACACACCGCGGTACACTGTTCCAAATCCTCCTTTTCCAAGAATCCTATCCTCCGAAAAGTTGCCTGTTGCCTTCAAAATGTCAGCATGTGTGAAAGCTGTTTTGTCCAAACGGATGACCTTGACAGTATCTGATAACCATGGTGATGACCCTCCTGAGCTAGATGCAAGATCATGTCGGTACTTTGTATCCTGCAAGAGATATCCCTGTGGCTCTGCTGGACTTTTCACCATTATGCAAACTACAAGTGATAGAACCCCAAACACTAAAAAGGCCAGAATCAGAGCTAATAACACCAAAAACACAGACATCTTGGCTGATTTTTTCGGACTTTTAACTTGATTCCGTTGGTGATTTGTTCCATTATCGATAAAATCTGGAACATCTAGCATTGGATCACCCAGGTAGGAATCTTTCTCGAAGGTTGCCAATTGCCCAGTTGATGGGATGACACCAGAAATTCTAGGATTGTATGAGATGTTGAACTTGCTGAGGTCAGTCAGGTTGTTGAAGCTTGTTGGAAATGTGCCAGAAAAATCATTATATGACAAATCAACATTCTGCAAGCATTTGATATTCCCAATCTCTGCTGGAATTTGTCCCGAAAAGTTGTTTCGAGTAAGGTTTAGGACAACAAGGGGCAACTGTCCAATCTGAGCAGGAAGTTTACCATTGAAGTCATTGAAACCCAAGTGAAGCATACTGAAATTCCTCATCATACCAATATCTGAAGGGATCTCACCTGAAAGGATATTCCCACTAAGTTGAATATAACCTGATATTTGCAATGTCCTCACTGTTGAACCTGCAGTGCACATTGGGAATAGGCCATAACCTTTAAGCAACCGATCCCATATGCTTCTGCAATTCTTCCTTGTGAGAAGTGTATACACAAATAGGAAAGGAGGGTAATCTGCAGGTATCCATCTCTTCATTGCCAAACACTCCCCAGAACCTGCAATTATCCTGTCACTGCGTTGGCGATTCGACTCAAAAGTTGGAGTAGCATTTCTTCCTATCTTTGACAACTCAGGAGGCATGCTTCCAGAAAGTTGATTGTTAGCAAGGTTTAACCATAATAAGCTGCTGCAGTTTCCAATCTCTGGTGGAATTTCACCAGTAAGAGAATTATTTGCAAGCATCAACCATAAAAGAGAGCTCAATTTTCCAAGGCTTGGTGGGATTGATCCAGAAAGCTTGTTGAAGGAGAGATCAAGGGCTTGTAACTGCTGCAAGTTTCCATACTCAGGTGGTATAACACCTGTAAACTGACTATGAGCCAGCATCAAGAATTTCAAACTTCGCATTTGAGAGATTTCAACAGGTAAAGAGCCTGAGAAATTGTTAAAGCTCAGGTCTAAACGAGTAATGTTTGGTAGCTTGAGAATACCAGAAGAATTAATCCCACCAGTGTATGAATTTCCATGTAATACAAGAAACTTCACCTGTGTGAATCTGCCGAAAATCGGTTGTATCTCCCCACCAAAATTGTTCTTGCTCAAATCCAGAAATGCCAAATTTGGCAAGTTCAAAAGGGTTTCTGGAATCACAGGAGAAAAACTGTTGTTCCCCATGAACAAACCTTGAAGACTCGAAATGGTCCCAATCTCTTTTGGAATCTGCCCTGTAAAATTGTTTCCCCATATATTCAAGATGACCAAATTCTTGCAATTTGAAATCTCCCCTGGAACATTTCCTTGTAAATTGTTTTCTGAAAGGTCCAAAACCTGCAAACTACAGTTATCTGGAAACATTGATCCTGAAAATTCCCCAGAAACAAAATTCTCAGAAACTGAATACTCCAGCAACCTTGAAAATCCATTCCATAAAGTCCCAAAAAAATTATTGGCACTCAAATCCAGATACTGCAGATTCCAGCACTCCTCAAAGCACTTATCAATCCTCCCGGTGAAATTATTAGTTGAAAGATTTGCAACAACCAAACTCTGGCAAATTGCTGGAAAATTAAAATCAAGATCCCCTTCAATCCTGTTGGTAGACAAATCAAGAGTCTCTAGTTTATTCAACCCAGTCAAGTTCATCTTCCCTTCAAGCAGATTATGTGATAAGTTGAGATGAACAAGGCTGCTACATCTGTTCAAATCATCAGGTATAGTTCCACCTATTGTATTTGTTGAGAGATCAAGTTGTTGAAGTTGGGTTAAAGCTGAGAAATTATTGAACATTTTCCCAGTAATTGAGTTGTCAGAAAGGTCTATTCCAATGACTCTGCCATCAGGGGAACAAGAGATTCCTTGCCACTGACATGGCATCGAGTTCTCAGGATTATTATTCCACTCTTCATAAAGTCCTCGATTTACTGGATTCTGATCTTCCAGGAATGTTTTCAGCTGTAACAGAACTTCTTTGTCTGTCTCTAAAGATTCTCCGGAAACAACGGTGCCTGTAAGAAAATTACAAGAAACTTGAAAATTAAGAAACAGACATAATCTTCCTTGAACAACTCAAAACAGGACTACTAAAAATTAATAAAACTGTAAGAAAGTCAATAGAATCATCCTTGAAAAACACAAAATCAAATTAACTAACAGAAACATAAATTTTCATGCATGCATAACAAAATTTAATGCCCAACTCTATAAACAAGAATATAAGCAGGAAATGATACTCCTAGAAACAGAATTATCATGTTGGAGCTACAACTTAGAATCAAAACAATTAAACAACACAAAAACAAAGATTATGCCATACCTGTAATCAGGATTAAGAATATGAACAAAGTCAAACGCCATGAAACAGGTAGGTCTCTGGACATGATCATCATAATCTTCTTCTTCTTCATCTATATGAATTGTCAGCAAATTTTATTTTTGCAGGAATATGGAGAGTTATACTTAAACACCCATCAAAGGCAAACATGGGAAAGAAGAAAGAAAATGAAATTTGAAGTAAGGCCAAAAGTAAAAAACATTCAAGGAAAAAAAGGGTGAAATTCCAAAAAGTCAGTTGTAGAACACAGCGCCTGCACTTAAGACCAGAGACCAAGCTTGGAAGAAACGTTTGCCAACAGCATCTTTTTTTCCAAGTCTTTTTTTTTTTCCTTTTATTAATTAATAAACTTAATAATAATAGAATTAATTAACTCCTTTTTACAATTAAGTTTTTGGGTTCTGGTGTTTGTTCTTTGATGGGAAAATGGCATAAGAAGCAAGCAAGGGGCTGGTGAGCCGCCCATGTTGACTGGTTTGGGTTGCACAAGGCCATGGAGTTTGACCGAGGACTCGGACCACAAACTCAAAACTCAGATTCAGACTCATATATAGGAATTGATCAATTGAGCCCATAATTTCACGTTGATTACCTTTCTAGAATTAGCATTTGGATTGATTTGTTTGATTTTTGACTAATAAATCCAATTACTCTCCTAAAGAAAATTTGCAACGTTATCACTATTTTTGTTGGTTGGTAAGTTTCTATGAAAATCCATAGAAACAACATATATAATGATTAAATTATGTACTAGGAAAAAATAAACTTTATGACTATAAAACCACCCGAGGCCATAGATTTTACATTTATTCCAAGATTGGATCCCAACATTTTTTTTTGGCACAATGGATCCCAACATTTTTATATCCTCCAAAAAAAGTTTTTTCTTTTGAAAATTAAATATTTAAATTCCATTACAAATAGATAATTCCATATATAGTTATACACCTAAAAATTCATATGAGAAATAACCAAATAAACTATAATAATAATCACAATATATTGTCAAACTAACAAACCAACATAAAATTGCATGAAACCAACATTTTAAAATATTTTGAGCAAGATTTTAATTCACACTCTTAATAAGGAGATACATGCGTTATCGTTAATAATTTTCTATAATATAATAATTTATTTTTTGTTCATTGTCATGGGCATGTGATTATGAAGGTGGCTTTCTTTATTTCTCATGTTTTTTTTTCCTTTCATTGTATTTCCCATACCCTATTGGTCAAAAGAAAATCTAACATGAGATTTTGGAGAGATTGAGAAACCCTTATAATTTGTATTTTATAATATTAATAATTGAAAAATATGAAACAAATGCAAAGCTTTGAAATTCCTGTGGGGTGTGAGAAGTAGAGGGTTTATAAGGAATCTTTCATTATGTTTTTGTGATGAGTAGCCTAACAAATTAGAAAAAAGAACAAGAGAATAATGCTACTCATGATAATTGACCATATTTATTATATTTATTTATTGCATGTATCAGATGTTAAGACCTAACTTGTTAGAGTTGGTTTTAGTCAACTGCAAAAATTGAACATGCAAGATGCAACCACCTAAATCCCTACGAAATTGTCCATAGAATTGAACTCCATTAATTCCCTTTAAACGACCCAACACAACTACATCATTAATTTCTTTTTTAACTACATCTTTGTGGTGAGAGACCATATGAAAATCTCATAATAACTATACTTTGAACAATATTTATCTCCCTATCTCCAGTCTTTATATTTTTTTATTTATATAGTAGTTATTCTCAAGACCAAATTAGGAGTTGAATCATAATTAACTTTTCTACGTAATTAGAACAAAACAAATTAAATTGAGGTACATTTTTTTCTCGACTTGAAACTATTAGGAATCGAATTTTAGTTACTCAAAAAAAACAAAGCACATTAAAAAAAAGGAAGCTGGGATTTGGGGGGGGGGGGTGTGCATGAAATAAAGGAGAAGTAATTAAAGCTTGTGAATTATTGTGTGTATTTTTATGCTTTCTGGTTTTAACAAAAAAAAAGTGTGTATTTTCGATTTGAAATCTTGAGATAAGATATGATGTAATTTATGGGATGACAGAGGATTAAAAAATTCTTAATTAGAAATTGAAAACTAAGAAAAGAATGTAACCCTTCATTTTCTTAGACATATCCATATCCACATATAGAATATTGTAGCATATATATGTGCACACGGATGCATGAGAAGAAGAAAGGGATATATATACATATATTTGCTTTGTGTTTAACAAGTGGGAGGGGTTAAAATTAAAGAATGATTGACGATGAAAGAATTTTAAAATTGAAAAATGATTCCAAGATAAAGAGTGATTATGAAGTAAGCAGTATATGTTTTCAACACCAAAATTTAGTATATATATATATATTCACATATAATTATTAATATCGATTAATATTATATATGAATATTACTTGATTGACTCGTCTCCTTGGAAGGTTCTTAATATTTCCTCAACTTTATTTATATATAATAATTTATATAACATTTGTAAATTCTAATGGGGAAAATGCATCAACAATTTTCCAATTTCTCCTCCCATGAAATATGAATATAGGAAAAGGTAACCAACATGATGAAATGCCCGGCCACCCTGATTTGTTATTGAAGTGGCCGACCATTTTGTTTTGCCAGGATAGCTTGGATTAGGAATATGATGCCGTATCAAATATTTTTC
>AWWV01012175.1:0-69002 GCA_001974805.1 Corchorus capsularis | reverse complement strand
GCACTAATTTGACATTTTCATAGTTTAGGCACTTATTTGACCCTTTTGGCAAAGTTCAGGGCCCTAATTGAGATTTTAGCCAATAATAATCTATATCTATACTATATATAAAAGTACGAGTTTTGAAAAACTTTTGAATCGACCATTATACCCTTATTTTTTAAACATATTGTCTTAAATGTCATTGCTTAACTATTATAGTTTTATTCTATGAGAAACTCTATTTTTATTTAATTAAATCTAATATCTTTATAATTACTTTATTTTTACTAAAAAAATTGGATATATTAAAATTTTTAATATACAATTTTATTCTATTAAAAACTCTATTAAGGATTGTTGAGTTTGAATCAGGTTTGATAGCTCTACTTATAAATAATTTCAATTATTATTTTAATTTTCTTTTAATTTAAACACGATTGGTAACGTGTAACGCACGTAGAAGCAAAAACTAGTTATATATAAAAGTACGAACGAGGGGAAATTTTATATTTTCCGATTGTACCCTTATTTTAAAAATATATTTTCAATTGTACCCTTTTTTAAAAAACATATTTCTAAATTACCATTACTAAATAATATTTTAATTATTCAATTATTTTTTTAATAATAAATTATTCCATTATTAATTATTAGATTATATAATACATATATTAAATTATAAGAAAGTCAATTTGTCTTTTTGTTTCCAACATCCTATTTGATTTTGCCTTTTGTCTTTGCTTTCATTTTCAAATCATTGTATTTAATTTTGCTTTTTATCTTTGTCTTCAACGTCCTATTTGAGGTTAGATAATCTGAAGTAAATGTGTAATGGGTCTTTGCTTTGGATGGTCCAATTTCTCATTCCTATAGGGCCTTTTTTTGGTCCACTTTGGTGGGCAATTAGTTTGAATATTCAGATCCTATATCTTCTTAGACCATGACTTTATAACTATCTATACTATATATAAAAGTACGAATAAGGAGAAACTTTACGTTTTCCTATTGTACCATTTATTTTTTCAAATGTATTTCTAAATTGCCATTGTTTGTAAATTTCTACAAATAATGGGAAACTTTATGTTTTCCGATTGCACCCTTTTTTTCCAAATATATTTCAAAATTTCCATTATTAAAATTTAGTATAATTTTATTATTTAAAATTAATTAAAAATTCCAATTTAGACCGAATTATAAGTTTGTCAAATTGATTTTAGGTGATGGACATGCATATTTCCTTTACTATTAATTTTTGAATTTAATATCTTACTTTTAATTTCAATTTTTAAACGTCAATAAAAAGATTAAACTAACACTAACACGTACAATACTATTGTTAGTGAAGCTCCATCTCTCGTTATATAATGTTTTGCCGCATTCACTTTGTTCAATTGGAAATTGTTGAGTTAGAAGAGTAGGTGATATTATGATTTTGATTTTCTTGTCTCTATGTGGTTATCAAAATTTCATAAGATGGTTATTATAATTTCATGAGGAGGTTATCAAAATTCCATAATGTGGTTACGAAAATTTTATATGGAAGTTATCAAAATTTCATAGTGTAGCTACCAAAATTTCAGAGGATCAGGTTATTAAAATTTCTTAGGTTGGTTATTGAAATTTCATAAGGTGGTTAATTATCACAATTTTATAGAAAGGTTATCAAAGAGATTATCAAAATGTCAGGTTATAAGAATTTCATACTGTGGTTAACAAAATTTCATTAGGAGGTTATCAAAATTTTAAGGTGTGGTTATCAAAATTTCATATGAAGGTTAAAAAAGTCTCAATTTCATAAGGAGTACCAAAATTTGATAGAAGGTTATCAAATCTCATAGAGTGATTATCGAAATTTCATAGAGATCGGATTATCAAAATTTATAGGAAGATTATCAAAATTTCATAGTGTTGTTATCAAAATTTTAAAGCGATGTTATCAAAATTACATAATATGATTATCAGAATTTCATAGAGGGGTCAACAAAATTTTATAAAGAGGTTATTAAAATTTCATAAAGAGGTTATCAAATTTTCAAAATGAGGTTATTAATAAATCAAGGGATGTTATCAAAATTTGTAGTTATCAAGATTTCATAAGAAAGTTATCAAAATTTTATAGGGAGGTTTATCAAAATTTTATAGGAAGATTTATCAAAATTTCGTAGCGAGGTTATCACAATTTCATAGTGTGAGTATCAAAATTTCAGAGTGTGATAACTAACAATTCATATGAAGGTTTTTAAATTTTCATAACGTGGTTATCAATATATCATATAGAAGGTTATCAACATCTCATAGTGTTGGTTATCAAAATTTCATATTGAGGTCTTCAAAATTCCTTAGGAAGGTTAACAAAATTTCATAAGAAAGTTAAAAAAAATTATAAAAAGGTTCTCGAAATTCTATAGTATCGTTATTAAAATTTTATAGGAAGGTTATCAAAATTTCATAATGTGATCATAAAATATAGTGTAATTATCATAATTTAATAAAGATGTTATCAAAATTTCATATGAATATTTCATTTAAACACGTTGGGCCACGTGCAACGCATGTGAAAGCTAAAACTAATAAAAAAAAATGATAGGGTTTTCTTAGCCTTTGAGACTAAGCCTTACAGAAAGAGAAGAGAAGTTTGGAGAGAATTTGAGATGAGAAAGAAATCTGTTCAATATTCTTCTTGCCTATTTCATCGAGCTTTAGCAATTAAATAGCAATTGTCTTAGGATCACGTGTATCCTCTACAAGCAAGAGTACCTTAACCAATACAAAGCCAAAATATCCTGCTGGAAACATAGAAATTAAATAGAAAATAGCAACATAATAATTTATGGCTCATAATCCTTGGACCAGACTGGAGGCTTCCTGGCTCTCAAAGATTTGAGTCGACTTGTGTTCCTATCATTGCCTTGGTCTTGAAGAGCAACCTTGTCCTCAAGGTTGAAGTGAGGATGGTTGTTCTGCATATCTTCTTCCCACTCCCAGGTGGCTTCTGCGGCAGGGAAACCTTTCCATTGCACCAAATATTGCCTCTGAGTTACACTATCCAGCATTGCTTGTCGGGTCTCCAAGATTACCATGGGTTCCAACACAGGTTTGTCATCCACAATTAACTCAGGCAAGGGAGTAAAATTAGCAATAGGAGAACCATGACATTTTTTGAGTAGCGAAACATGAAACACACGATGGATTTTCGCTTCCGCAGGCAGCTCCAGCTCGTAAGCCACAGGACCAAGCTTACGCAAAATCTTAAAAGGGCCAAAGTACCGTTTTGCAAGCTTTTGAGAAGTCGTTTTGTTCACCGAAACTTGCCTGTAGGGCTGCAGCTTTAAATAGACCCAGTCACCAACATCAAACTGCTTCTCGGATCGGTTGCGATCATGCTGCATTTTCATTCTATTTTGAGCTCGGACCAAATTAATTTTGAGCAAACTAAGAACTTGTTGCCTTTCCATCAAACTGTTTTCCAGCTGCGCTACTTTAGTGGTACCAGGTAAATAAGAAACAACGGAAGGGGGTCGTCGACCATATACATCTTCAAAAGGAGTAAAACCAGTAGCTGAGTGAAAAGAAGTATTATAAGAGTATTCTGCCCCATGTAAGTACTTGGTCCACAGTCGAGGTTTCTCACTTACAAAACTTCTTAAATATGTTTCCAAGCATCGATTCAAGACTTCCGTTTGCCCGTCAGATTGAGGATGGTAGGCACTACTATGCAATAATTCGGTACCTTGCAGCTTAAAGAGTTCTAGCCAGAAGGTGCTCAAAAACTTAGGATCCCTGTCACTCACGATCGAAGCCGGCATACCATGAAGCTTGCATATATTCTGGCAAAAGATCTCAGCCAATTGTGAGGCCGAATAAGATGAAGGCAGGGCAATGAAGTGAGCATACTTGGAAAGTCGATCAGCGATGACCCAAATATCAGTTTTGCCGAAGAAATTGGGCAAATGGGTGATAAAATCCATTGAAATATCATGCCATATTTGAGATGGAATTGGAAGTGGAGTGGACAGTCCCCCATGTTTGGCAGTTTCATACTTCACTTGCTGACACACAGCACAAATTCTAATGAACTCAACAACGGAATCTCGCATTTTCGGCCAATAAAAACTAGCTGCTAAACGAGCTAAAGTTTTTTTTACACCTGCATGACCACCAATAGGAGTGGCGTGATATTCTTGTAACATAGAAGCTCACAATGGATGTTCTTCAGGGACCACTATTCTACCCCGGTAAAATAAGAGTCCATCCGAGGCTGTAAGGTCGACATTTGCTTGAGATATTGCCTGCGCCCACATTGTTTTTCCCTTCTCATTGGAGATAAAGAAATTGCGAAGCTCATCTAAATAATTCAAGACTGGTTGAGAAAAAGAAAAGTGAGTTGCTTGTAAATAATGGCACCTGGACAAGGCATCAGCAGCATCGTTATGCTTGCCAGGTTTATATTCAATTGGATATTGGAATCCCAACAATTTGACAAGCCATTTTTGTTGCTCCGGAGTCTGCACTGTTTGAGCCATCATATTTTTGATACTTTGCTAGTCGGTATATATAGTAAATGGCCTCCCAATCAAGTACTGTCTCCATTTATGAACTGCTTCTGTTATGGCATAAAGCTCCCTGACATAAGTGCTTGCTAGTTGTTTTTGAGGCCCCAACTTCTTGCTGAAATAAGCCACGGGATGGCCAGCTTGGGCTAGAACAACCCCAATTGCAATGTTTGAAGCATCAGCTTCAACAGAAAATGGTAGAGAGAAGTCGGGCAAAGCCAAAACAGGTGCTGAAGTGAGAGCAATCTTGAGATTGTTGAAAGAATTTTCTGCTTCCTTGGACCAAAGAAAACTATCCTTTCGAAGCAAGTTAGTGAGTGGTGCAGCTATATGAGCGTAGTTCTTAACAAATTTCCTGTAGTACCCCGTAAGACCAAGAAATCCCCTAAGTGTTTTCAAATTGGTCGGAGTTGGCCACGCAGTTACAGCCGAGACTTTTGAAGGGTCCATATGAACACCCTTATCACCTATCACATGGCCTAAATAATCAATAGAAGCTTGGCCGAAAGTGCACTTGGAGTGCTTGGCATAGAACTGATGTTGAGCTAGTAATTCAAGTACCATGGAGAGATGAGTATAATGAGCTGCCATAGTAGGACTGTAAACCAGGATGTCATCAAAGAAAACGAGAACAAATTGTCTCAAATAAGGCCTAAACACATCATTCATAATTGCTTGAAAGGTAGAAGGTGCATTCGTGAGTCCAAAGGGCATGACTAGGAACTCGTAATGGCCATCCGCTGTTCTAAAGGCAGTCTTATGAGTGTCCTCAGTGGCAACCCGAATCTGATGATAGCCCGCTCGCAAATCCAACTTTGAAAAGACTTGTGCTCCATGCAACTCATCTATGAGTTCATCGACAGTGGGTATAGGAAAACGATCCTTGATAGTAGCTGCATTAAGAGCACGATAGTCTACACAAAAAGCCAAGTACCATCTTTCTTTTTGACAAGCAAAACTGGTGATGAAAATGGGCTCACACTTGGCTTGATAATGCCCTGTTTAAGCATGTCATCAATAATAAGTGTCATATCTTTTTTTTGTGAGTGGGGATACCTGTATGGTCTCACATTGATTGGAGCGGTGCCCGGTTGGAGATGAATGTGGTGCGACTGCTGTCTAAATGGTGGTAACCCTTGTGGCTCAGAGAATATTTTCTGAAATTGTTTCAACAAAGGTTGTAACTCAAAAGGAATTGTAGGAGAAGGGGTCGAACCACTATCACATTCAGTTATGGCTAATAAGTGAGCCGATACAATTGAGCCGCAATTGGAGAGCCGTTTAACCTGTTGGCACGTTGCAGGGCTGATTTGGGTGGGCTACTCCCCATAGATTGTAATTAATTCCCAGAGCTAAAGAAACTCATATATAAAGCTTGATAGTCAGCTAAGAAAGGACCCAATTGGGCCAACCATTGGACCCCTAATATAACTTCTGCGCCCCACACATCCAATACATACAAGTCCAATGTAAATGTATGGCCCTGAAGTCCAATATCAATATGAGGAATCTTACTAGTGCAAAATAAACGCTCACCATTTCCTACCACAACTGAGAAAGGCGGCGCTGGTTCCAATTGTAGGCCAAGATGCTTTGCTAAGCGAGGCTGAATAAGGTTGTGGGTACTCCCAGAGTCTATAAGGATACGAACTTTTCGTCCCTTTAATGAACATGTCAGTTTCATAGTCTGAAAAGATGAAGTACCGCTCAGGGCATGTAGAGAAACTTGGAAGGCAGATGGGTCATATTCATCAATATCAGTAGGAGGTGGTGGCAGGGGGATGGAGGTTAGAGAAAAAGCAGTTGATGGCTCGATCTCGGGAGGTTCCTCTTCGGTTTGTAAAAGCAAGAATGGAGCAGTACGACAACGGTGACCCGACTTATAAGTATCATCACAGTTATAACAGAGTCTTTTGGCTCTTCTAGCTTGCATTTCCGTTGGGGAAAGTCTTTTAATGGGAATGGCAGAGATGGGTTTTGGTTGAGGAGGTGGTGGTAATTTGGGTAGTGTAGATAACAAGGGTGGTTTTGGTTGTGGTAAGGTGAGTGTAGGTTTTGGTGGTGGAGTTCTAGAATAAGCAGCAACAGGGTAAGAAGCAGAGGAGGAAGAATCAGCAAGCTTTTCCTCAATTAACACAGCACAATCACCGGCCTCAGATAGGTTTTGAGGCTTGAGAGTAGACATCTCTCGTTGTATTTGCGGCAAAAGGCCACCAAGAAAATAGTTGAGGACACTAGTGGTAGAAAGCCCATCAACCTTGCTAGCAAGCTTCTCAAATTCGCCTCTGTAATGAGTAACATAGGATGTTTGTTTGAGCTTAAAAAGGGCTGCCTCATGGTTGAAGTAACAAGAAGGACCGAAACGCCTTTCTAAAGCAGAAGCAAAAGAAGCCCAATCTGACAACTGGTTGTTGCGATGCATCCATTTAAACCAGCTAAGGGCTAAGCCAGTCATATAAAAAGCAACCAGAGGAAGTCGTTGGTCTAGTGAGATGGCATGAAACGAGAAGTATTGCTCTGCTTGAAAGAGCCAATCAAGGGGGTTTGTGCCATCAAAAATAGAGAGATTGATTTTGGGGCTTTTAATGTGCAAAGAATCGGGTGGAGATGGAAACTGGGAAGATGATGGTGTTTTCTGGGTAAGTGTTTGGGCTGTTAAAAACGCCGATGGTGGTGTGGCGGAGGTTGCCTTGTCTAGACGAGCAACCTGATTGTGAAGATCGTGAATGGAAGAATTTTGCTCGGTGATCGTAGAGGTGATGGTTGTGTAGCGAGCATCTAAGGACGCATATTTAGAATCAAGAGAAATCTGTAGCTCTTGTATTTGAGCAGCAACGGCGGCTGTCACTTGAGCAATGACCTCGTCGGGTACGGTTTGGGGTTTTGGTGGCATGGTGGCATGGTGGCGGCAGAAGGACAACGAAAGCACCAATGATAGGGTTTTCTTAGCCTTTGAGACTAAGCCTTACAGAAAGAGAAGAGAAGTTTGGATAGAATTTGAGATGAGAAAGAAATCTATTCAATATTCTTCTTGCCTATTTCATCGAGCTCTAGCAATTAAATAGCAATTGTCTTAGGATCACGTGTATCCTCTACAAGCAAGAGTACCTTAACCAATACAAAGCCAAAATATCCTGCTGGAAACATAGAAATTAAATAGAAATAAAAATAGCAACATAATAATTTATGGCTCATAATCCTTGGACCAGACTGGAGGCTTCGTGGCTCTCGAAGATTTGAGTCGACTTGTGTTCCTATCAAAAAACATTAAAAAAGTTTCAAGGTTTTTATACATCTCCTTCTGCCCTCCTTAATTTTAACCTGGTCTATTTAAAAACAACCCCCCCCCCCCCCAAAAAAAAATACTATAGCATTTGATATTGTAAATTGATGGGGTTTTATTGTCTTAGTTATTATAATAGATAAAATCTCTTTTTATTTTTTTCCATATTTAAATTTGTGTGATTTTGCTTTTTGTTATTTGTGCCTGGAATTCTTGTTCAAATGAAAGCTAAAACTAATAAAAAAAAATTAAAAAAGTTTCAAGGTTTTTATACATCTCCTTATGCCCTCCTTAATTTTAACCTGGTCTATTTAAAAACAACCCCCCCCCCCCCAAAAAAAAAAACCAAAAATACTATAGCATTTGATATTGCAAATTGATGGGGTTTTACTGTCTTAGTTATTATAATAGATAAAATCTCTTTTTATTTTTTGCCATATTAAATTTGTGTGATTTTGCTTTTTGTTATTTGTGACTGGAATTCTTGTTAACCCGGCCCGAATTGTCACCCGACCCGATATTTGTGGAGTTACGAATTTTATGGATTTTTCGTAGTTCTCCTAGCCTGAATAGAGACTAAATATCCTATGTTTATAAAAGGGGACTATATCTTGTATTCTTGATGTATCGTTTTCTCCCAAATTAATAAGAATCTCTCTCTACCCGTGGACATAGATCAAATTGATCGAACCACGTAAAATCTTCTTGTTTATTGTTTTAGCCTTATTTAATCGCAACACTTTTTTTTTTTAAACATTAGATTTATGTTCTTACTTCTTAGGATGAGTAAAAAGTAATGAAAAGAATTGAGACTCCAATCTCAAATCTATGAAAATCCAACTTCTTATGAAGGTAGGTGAACCGTTAACTACCTCGGATTCTTTTCTTACTTAGCCAAATATATTAGAGCTGATCAATATATACCCTCTCTATAAAAGATAGCAATTTTTTTTTTTTAATTTACATGTCGATATTCGATCTATCTAACATATAATTAAATTAATAACCGAAATTGTATAATATCGAAACCACCTTATTGTACCCTCTAAGAAAAATCTCAATCCTTTGATTGTGTGAAATTAATGGTGGACTTCATCAATGATCAACATGATGGAGATATCAAGAGCCCTCGAGACCTACCTATATAGTTACGCTATCAAAATCAGGTAGCTAACAAAGGCAAATTTGGCTACTAATTAGTCAAAGCCATCTTTAATTAATTAATTTAATCAAGGCAATATATAGCCTATAATGAAGGTGACCTTTGAATTATTTTGAATATAATATTTCTTTGGATATCTTCATCAATGACATCTTTAATTATAGCCTTAATTGGTAATTTTGACAGAAACGTTTAGCAGGTCTATTTCTTAAAAAGAAAGAACTAGAGAGAGAAAGGCATTAGCACTTTTTTGATGAGATGTGCTTGAAATTAAAATCAGAAGGCATAGTTGTAAAGGTTTAAAATGAGAAAGGGTGTCCATAAAAAAAAAAAAGAAGAAGAAAGGGTGAATTTGAACATAAGTTTTTAAGCAATGAAATATATATACATCAGGGTCAAATGTTCAAATATATAATGTTTATTTTTTTGGCTCAAAATAAACAAAAATGTATAATGTTTGTGGAATTATGTAATTTCGAGGTGATGCATATATTATTAAGTGATGATCATTAAACCTTAAAAAATACACATCGATCCATGATGAAAATACACTATAGCCTTCTCAAAAATTAATACAAACAAAGCATGATTAATAAAAGTCTTTGTCAAATGAGTCGTTCCGATGTTTAAGTTGAGATTGAAAGTGATTTTGAATTAAAATCTTAATAAAAAAATTATAAGATTAACGGGAAGGAAGGTAACGAATCCATTTGCAACTTAAAGAGGAGTATTATAAGCATTCCAACAACAAAAAAGATTGCTACAAGAAAAATACATAATTTGTAGTATTTCTCAATGTATGTTGTCCATGACTTAGATTGTAACATGGTGAAAAGGACAATTTGCCTTCCTTATAAATTAATTGCCTTCCACATCCCTTACTTTCCCTAATTGCCTTACATAAATTACAAAATTTGACTAAACTACTTGTTTGTCTCTCTTTTTAAGGGGCCCTTAGGGGTAGGAAATGATCAAGATTACATTTCATGATCAAATGACAGATGGCGACCTTATATTTAAAGAAAATTAAATGTTTATGAATTTGACTTTGGGGAAATTAAGAAACTAAATAGTCCAATACCCATGAGGTAACCTAACGTATGTGTCTTTATATTCTTATAGAAATTAGTATCCCTTTTGCATAAGAAAATCAAAATCAAACGAGGGCTCTTTTGTTTGTCAAATGTCAAGCACGTTTAGTAGAAAGATTTGATGTACGTGGGGATTGGGGATAAACATTAAACTCGCTTTTATCACTAGCTACTTTTGTGGTACAAAACCTCCTTTCACTAAGTCCTGTTTTGATATTGCGTTTGGAGATAAAAAAGCTGCTTTTGAAATCAAACGCAATAACAAATAAAACTTGGTTTGTGTTAAAAGCTAATTTTTAACGTAAAAGCCAAGCCAATCCGAGAAGCTAATCCCTAGGTACTTTTGCGTTTCAAAAGTGCTTTTGGATATTAAATGTCTAAAATCTCCTAATTATTTTTCTATTTCCTTTTTAACTAGCACATCTTTTTTAGACATTTTATCATTCAACTCCATTTTTTCACAGCAATACCAAACAGTATTTATATTTTTCTACCGCAATTTAAAAAAGCACTTCCCCGAAGCACTTTTTCCAAATCAAGCTTTTTCAAACTGCAACCTCAATGCCAAACTAAGCCTAAGTCACATACTCACATTGCGTTGCACTTAAAAGGAGGGAAGCCGTCACGTTCACTAGTTTTTTCCGCTCGATACTATTCACAAGTATATATATCTATACTAATTATAATGTCAAGTCCTAAATTTATCTCACGAGTTAACTCGAAAAACAAACTCGGTTACTCACAAATCAAATATTTAAAATAGATATACCTTTCAATTAAATTAACTGCCATAAATTTTAAAACTCTAATAACTGCCATAAGGTTTTCTTATAACTGTCATAAAAGTTGGTTAGCAATTAAACTCTAAAATAAAATACCCATGTTTTTCCATTGATTAACACTAATACTGAGTTACTAAAATATTTCTTCTTCCTCTCTCTAATTCTCATCACTACTTTGCCAAGAAAACAAGAGTCCATTATGTTCCTCCAACAGGTATGGTCTCGAGAGAGATTTAAAAAACGTGGAGCAATATTTATGAAAAACTTCTTCAACAATGTAATTCCTTAATTTTCCATATCAGTTTTGTATTTTCTATTTTTCTAATAATATATTTGTTTTTAATTAAATATAACAGAGTCAAAGGAAGGAGTGATGAATAGAGAAAGAAAGAAAACATATGAATAAAAGATGGCAGAAACAGAGCATAGCCGATTTAAATAGAAAACGACCAAAGATAGGGTGATGGATGGTAACTTCATCATTTTTGCAATCTCCATGATTTCTTGCTTTTAAGCACATTGATTTCCGTTCTATTGGGATTTTGTTTTTGTTCGTAATAGTAGGTTTCTTAATCCATATACTCATTGGCTGTTTTTTTTTTTTTTTGGGTAATCTCATTGGCTGTTGTTATGGGAGATCGTATGAAGGGTTTCGTATTCCATATGCTCATCCTTAATTTATTGTTTTGGGAAATCAGGAGAAATGGATACCCCCATTAACATACTGAAATATAACTAAAGCCAAGTTGAAGATAATCACCAATGAATTTGGGGAAGATGATCACCGATGAATTTGGGGAAGAAAATTTCGTTCCAAAACTCACTTTGGGAAGTTGTATAGGGGAGATTCTACACGGAATGGATGAGAATGGACCATGAAGAGTTACAGTCAAGATTTGGCAACATCTACAATGGGAGGTTGACAAAAAGTCGAAATTAATGGTATATTTATTAATTTTTCTTCAATTGATTTTTCTTCCTTTCTAATTATTATTTAGCAAATCAAGTTAATCAGGTCCCTAATAAAATGAATCCATTGATTGATTATATGTTCCTACTTCATTATGTTCCTCCAATCGACAGATAGATTTGAAAAACGTGGGGCAATATTCGTATATTCTATTTTTCTCCTAATAATATAGTATTTGTATAAATTGTTTCTCTATCACTTACTTTTATATTTGGCTTAGATTTCTTAAGCTTTTATGCCATTTTTCTCCCCTTAAATTTAGTTTTAATAGTTTCCTCATAAAAAAACAAGAAAACAAACAAAATTGCATGAGTAAAAAAGAAAAGAAAGATAAATGTTTGAAATATTAAAAAGAAAATAGTTGGGGGATAGAAGAAATTTCCATGAGTAGTGATGATCGTAATAATCCATTTTTGTTTCTTACCAATTCATATATCATTTTCGGGCTTGAGACGGTATGGATGCAAGGGCATACTAATTTGAAGGTTGAGACAGATTGTAAGCAGGCAGTCGAAGAGATTAGAAAGGGCATGGATTCGTTATGGTCTGGCGCTACTTTGGTGCATGATGTTTTAGCTCTTAATTCTAACACAGTTTGATTTTCTCTCTTTCGATTTTATTAAACGGGAAGCAAATGTATTAGCACATAATATTGCTAAATCTGAATGTAGGGTGGGTGATCAAAGGGTATGGGTGGTTATTTATCTTCAAATATTTGTAATCCTTCTCCTTCTTGAATTAATGAATAATCTCCAAAAAAGTTTAATTTAACTTAACAAAAGGAAAATGTACTTATCTTTATCTAAATGTGGGTTAAATATAACTTACTCAGTTTCTTAATCATGTATACCAAAGTTTAAACTAATAATTGATTTTTTTTATAATTTACTTTTTAATTGATTAATTTTTTGGATTTGCATACATATACGCGTGTGCCCGATTACTAGTGTATAAAAACTTGAACGGATATGATATAATTCATGTCTCGTGTCATTATTATTGGCAGGGAAGCATTTGAAACTAAAACCCAAACAAACAGATGAGTCTTATGCTTAACCAACTCTAAGCTAAATCTTGTTATCTCTTATTTCAATTGTATAGTCTCTTTAAATTGTCTCCTAATCCCATGTAACAACTTGTTCCTCGTGACAAAAAATAGTCAAAATAATAATGAAGTAAATAAACAAGTTCAGGGGCGGAGTCAGGAATTTCCTTCAGTGGGGTCAATATATAACATTACCTATATTGTAAAAAATCATAATATAAAAATTATTATACATATATATGAACAAAAATTAATATCTAACATAAAATTACTACTTACAATTGTCAACGACGAGTTTTCATAGTTTGGAAGCATTGTATAATTGCTTCATTGTCAATTCCAATAAACAGTGGAATAGAGTTTTTAACAAAAATACAAAATCTAGTATTTAACAAAAATTAAGTCCTGAGTTTTTAAATTTCTGATAAAATTTATTAGTCTATTTTAAGAAAACCAAAGGGGTTATAAAAAAATTAAAAGAACAAAAGGCAACAGATTAAACGGTGGGGTGGGGTAGTGGGCCTTTCTCTTCTTTTAAATGGGATAAATTTTTTTTTGGGCCCAATGACTATGAGTATATGTACATTAACCCATAAAAATAAATTAAGGGGGGTCAATCATCAATTTATCCATAGTTTTAGTGGGATCAATTATCAATTTATCCCAAAATTTTACTACCTACTATTAATAAGAAATTAAGAAATTTCAGTGGGATCACTTGACCCCACTGGTTGCATGCAAGACCCGCCCATGAACAAGTTTCAAAATGAAAAAAGAAATATTTAGATCGATGTCACCATATGACCACGAAAATACTAGGTTGAGGCATGGGATAGCCACTCTTTTTAGGACGTTTCGTGCTTAGTGGTGCAGCAGTTCAACTGGTCACATCGCCCCCCCAGAATACAAGAACCCAACAATAAGTTGCAATACTTTATAATACTAGCACTATTATAAAGTTAACTATACACTACTTTACCTAGGGATGGCAATGGGGCGGGGCGAAGGCGGGGATCGCCTCTCCACCACCGCCCCACACATATCATGCTTTGCTTCTGTCCCCGTCTCGCCATGGAAACCAGTGGTACTAATACCACAACCGCTACCACAAATGTTACTTACCCTCAGTCTCGCCCCGTTCATATATTTTAAAATGACAAAATCAATGCTTTTTAAATATTAATGGGCTTATTTTTGCACCAATAGTACAATAAAACTAACTAAAGACAGTAAGATAAATAAAACAAGAATGAGTACAAGATTATTACATAACACAACAAATTCAAGGTGATGTTTTCCCTCAAATTCAAAGTAATTGTTCAAAAAAAAGCTACTTGTAAATACAGCCCAATAAGATCCAACATTTAATTTAGTTAAAAACTCATAAAAGCATTAAACAATAATCACCTAAAAACAACTCCCATAAGGATATCTTTCTTAGCAATCCCAAAAGAATATGTTAAAAAGAAAATGTCAATAAGAATTATGAAAATACATATAAATATGTTAAGAGAAACTATACTTAAATCTAAACAACTATTACAATACGTCGACACTTGAAACACTATTCATACGGGCCCAAAAATTGAAATCAATTGAACAGTGAAATCGCTCCTTGATTTCACCCCGGTTCATCCAATTTTTCAGCTCCTCACAACTTTGAATCGGGTCATTGGTGCTCCGTTTTTCGCCCCACCCCGTTTCCTCCCTCAATTTGATCCGATCTTCCAGTCTTTCTTTGCTTTACCTGTTGGATTCTCACCTACTTTCCCTCTTTCCTGCGATCCTGTCCTCGTGTTTTACCTGCTCCCTAATTTTTCCCTGTTTTTTGACCTAATCATCCCCCGTATCCCCTTCTTCTTACAACTGCAGTCAAATCTTTTGTTTCCTTCGACTTCTTTTTGTTTCCTTCCCAGGTTTTCCTATTTTTGCTGTTTAGTAATGTCACGAGACTTGTCTGTATCGTGCTAATGATCTTATCTTGTGATACTGTGAATTTCTTTGTTTGTCTACTCAATTTGTTTGCTCCTATTTGACATCTTTTTATTTTTTTTACCTACTCATTCCCTATTTCTTGCTCTTAGGCCACCAAATCTTGTCGCCCCTTCAACTGCGCGAAGTATTTGCGGCCGAATCAGCCGGCGATCTCAGGATGGCTTATTAGTCCGGGGATTTCCTTACCACTTCTGGCAACTTTTCCTCGATTGGGGCTTATGTTTCATTGGGTATGTGAGTTGCTGAGTGTTTGGTATTTAATCTATTGGTGATTGGGTTGAGTTGTTGTGAAGATCATTTCGAGGTTTCAGAGGAACATATCAACTTTTGCTTGCACAATATGAAGTTTATGAAGCTTGGATCAAAGCCGGATACATTTCATAGCGATGGGAATGATGTGAGGTGAGATCTCTTGGACCTTTATTTACAGTCAATCATTTGTTCCCTTATTGAATAATATTCAATAACCATGTCCATTTGCTGGATGCATTTCATTTTCTCTTCCATAAGACTATTAAGTGATCATCTCTTGCCTCTGTCAAAGTATCAATTATTTATGGGGATTGATTTGTACTGCATACTCCTACCATGGTTGGTAGCTTTGCTTGTTTGGTTTATGCTCAAGTGCTTCCTTTTAGTGCTATATAAAAGTTTGGTCCTTTCTAGATGAACATTTATTGATATACTGCAATAAGATGAATAAATTGTTTGATGTCATATGCAGCCTCTGTGGGCTATTGATTTGTTATTTTCCTCTTAATTAATACTACCCATTTTGAGCCTGATTTGGTACTTCCCAACCAGATTTATGTCAAGTCAATTTTGGACATATTTGTTCCCTAAGAAATTAGTAAGTCTAGTAATGGTGTAGGCATGCGGCAGATTCCCAAGTCTATTGAGTGCAAGAAATAAAAGAATAGGTGAATTTGACATTTGACACAAAAGGAGATCATTACTTGATTCCTTGGTTTTACCAAAGACAACAAGGGATGAACGCTTTTGTTACATTAGATAGATTGCAAGTAATATAATGATTTGGGCAACTTGCATATTGCAATTTTACAATCGAAAATGGAGCGAGATGGCTAGTGTGTATGATATTTTTTGTTGGTCTTTAATGGTTTATATTTTGGAATTTGTTTTTAAGTTCAATTGTGAATTGCAAGAAAACATGTAATTCTTATATTGTTTAGGGTTCAATTGTCAATTGGTTTATTTTTATGCTTCAAGCTTTAAATTCTTATATTTTTTTAATCCTTTTTATTCCTTTGCTTGCTCAGAGAAATTCCCTAAAATTTTAACAAAATTTCTCTAAACAATTACTGTACTCACTTTGGTTTTTGTATGATGATTATAACCATCTTGGAAATAGGGCAGTAGCAGCATACATTATCTTTCCTTCCTTCTATCACTTTTCATTCATCTTTTTTCAACCAAACAGAGTCTTTTCACACGTTGATCGGTTTTGCTTTACAGTAGCATCCTTCAGCGTTTAAACAACAACAGATAAAATGACTCATGATCAGATTGCCAAGTTTCGCGACGCCTGTTGCCTGATTTATAAAGATTCAGATAGTATATATGATAATTTGTTCTACCTTTTTCACAGTTGAGTTTTCATCTTTTAACCATTTTCTCTTCCATGTCTTTTCTGAACATGTAGTCATGCATATGTAGGCCTAATTACCATGGAAAAATTGCCATCAGTGATCCAAAGTTTAGATAAAAACACAAGAAAAGAAGAAGTTCAAGAGATGCTTACTGAGATTGATGTAATGGGGATGACACCATTGATTTTGAAGACTTCTTAAATATTATGGCAAGAAAAATGAAGGTAAACCATTTTATTAGAAATAGTTGATTCTTCTGTTATTCAGAAATGATTGCCTATGTACATATACATTTTGTGTTTAGTTTTCCTAAGAGTGGAGAATATTGATACAAAGACATGAATCTAACAGGTAACTATTCCTCTCCCAGTTGGTCCTCAAATGAACTCAGCTCCACCGTCCTCCAGCCATGGTGCGTGTCGGCTCAGACGGTTGGCTCAACTGGCGGTACCTTAACCATTGTCGACGAACGAACTAGGAAGAAGTGTCAGGTCCCTGTTTCCAGTGAAGGCATTGTCAAAGCTGCTGATTTTAAAAAGGTTTGATTTTTATAAAGTTAGGGCAATTTTTGAATTTTGATATTTTAAAGGCACCTAATTCTGATTAAGCGTTTAACTTGATTGCATGCGGGGCTCTACATTCGAGGGGCCCTGGTTGTACCATTAATGAGCTCCTCAATCTGGATATTGGCACTGAGCTAACTTCAATTGTTTCTTTAATCTTTTTATATGCAATTTCACCTCTTCTTCTTCTTCTTTTATTGGTGGCTTGTAATCTAGGTTGGTAAAGTTGTATAGTTATTTCACCTAAAAGAGAAATTGCACTATGTAATTAGGAAAAGTAGGAATTTGAAGGCTACCTTTGTTTTTTCTTGGCTTTATTGATTCTTGACATGCGCAACTTCTCACGAGTGCATGAGAACATTTAGATTGCAGGTGGAGCGTACAAAGTTAAGACCAATTGTAGGTGGTCTTTTGACACCATTTCAGGGGATTGGTTTTCTTGGTTTTCACTGGTTTTGGGTCTTGGAATTCCCCTTCAATTTAATAATTATAGGTTAGAATCCACTTTCGTGCCATTGCTTCTGTTATCTTTTAAAAGGTTTGGACATATTCAACTTTAGTTAACACATTTCATGGTGTTTGGTGAGGATTTTCATCCAAAGCAGTATTAGCACAATTATAGTGGTTCCGTTTGATGTTTTCTGAATTTTACTTTTGTCGTTTCTCAATCTCTACAAATTTGATGAAATCAATCTAGCTGGTTGGTACTAGACTTGTGACTCATGTAACTAATATTAGCACTTAACTATTTCTTACAGCCATGTATTGGGAGCTTCATCTTTATAGCAATATTAGCAATTCTGATTATTTCTGATTATTTCCATGTATAGGCATTTCAGTTTGAAGGAAAAAGCTCTTCATCTAATGTGACTTTTTTTTTTGGGATTTGTTGTTTTTCAGTTTCATTCTATATGTGTTTGGGAAGTATGGGACTTTGAATATGTATGTTAATCAATCAATCTCTTTGGGTATATACTACTTATCAGTCTCTTTTCTTATAAACTACTTATTAATTTCTTTTCTCATAAAAAATTACTTTGGTTATATACTACTTATCAGTCTCTTAGGAATGCCATGCTCTGTATAGCTACTTTCTATGATAAAGTTATCATATGGTTTCTCCACTTTTTTTTTGGTGAGATATTCTAGGGAGTAGTATCATCTTAGATGTAGCTGTTCTTAGTTTAGGTGTCATTGAATCAAAGCTTAATATTACATATATCATATCACCTTTCTTTTGGTTCATAGATAGTTGTTGTCAGTGTTCCTTCGAGAGTGAAATTTGTAGTAATAAGAATATTAAAGCTCTTAAATATTCTTCTTGCTTGATGCTCTGTAAGGTTTTTACGGATGCTTGTGTGTGGATAGCATTTAGGTTCTAATGGAAGAACCATTTTTGTGTTGCAAGGGGTTTTACCTTCAATGCATATCCCGCTTAACTTTCCATCTTTTATCAAATTTCCTATTAATTTTTTGAGTTAACTTGAGTTCGTTAATTTACTTTTGCAATCATCATTCATTCACTTTAAAGATGAGGGAGTCCAGGTGCCACTACAAGAAAAATGCAAAATAGGAGCGGAATTTTGGGATGGATATTTTTCATCCCGAAATTTGGGATGGAAATAGGGAGGGATTAAGGTAAAGACGATCCTAAAAAGAAGTCTAGAAGGCACTTAATAATGGTGGAAATAGGAAGGGATTGGCATGCGTCAATTTTCTTTGGCTCATTTTGTTTAGTCACCGTTAATATCTTTGTTTATGTTAAAATTTGATCATACACACGTGAAATAAGAAGTCCAGAAGAAACTTTTTTTTGAAGCTTAAGCATGTAAGCTCAGATTTTACTCACAAAATGGTTATAGGCACTTAATAATGGTGGAAAGTATGCTGTTCAATCATGTTTGGGTGTCTATTTTCTTCTCAATGATTTGTGTAAGGAATATTATAGTAGTAAGCAAGTTTGAACTTTCTGCAGTTCTTGAATGAGTTATAATTTGTTTTGCAGTTGTTCCTTGGACCGAAGAGGGGTATTCCTTACACAATTAGGGGGTATGGGATGTTTCTACTTGGTCTGAAAAAGCTTGGAAAAGGTCATTGGCGTGGAATCTCATCCACTAAGAAGTGTCAATTTGAGAATTGAGAGGTGATAGAGGGAAAAGAAGCACTATGATACCGCTGACCTTCCAGTTGTCTCATCTTCTCTTCCCGCTAGCATTTCTGAGAAGATATGCAATACAACTTCCATAATGGGTGAGTGGACTTTTTTATTTTTACTTTTGTTAAGATCCACTGAATTGGAGATGATTCTATCGAGTTCTCTATATTAACAAGTCATGCATATCATGTAGCATCCCTTCCTTTACGCAGTCGCGCTGAATGCGTTATCTTTGCCTTTACAATCATGACATCTATCTAGAGGTGCTTGAAATTACAGTGGGGTTTGATACCCTTGATGCGCCAAGGGCTTATCATGGTCTTGAAGAGCACAATGGAGCCAATGGAGATCATGGAAAGGATGATCAAGGAGTGCAATGAAGCTTGGAAGAGCAAGGAGGAGATGGGATCGCACCAAAGATGCCATTGGATGGAGGAATCGCACCAAAGATGCCATTTGATCCTTTGAAGATGCCTTTAGGTCCGATGACTAGAGCAAGAGCTAAGAGATTCAAAGAAGCATTAACAAGTTTTGTTCGAACTCATCTTGAAGGCTTGAAGACCATTGAAGATCAATTGCAGAGCATTGAAGACATTAAGCAAAGGAATATTCCCATCGATTCCAAGTTGTGCACCATACTTGCAATCGATAATCATTAGGGCTTACATTGGGTAATTCGGCCAATTGGGCCTTGATTCTATCTTAGTTTAGTTGTTTAATTAGTTTAGATGACATTGGATTGGGCCTTGTTTGACTAAGTCCAATCCTTGTTTAATTAAGTCATGTTATTTACTTTTCCTAGTAGGACAAGGAGTAGACAATTTCCTTGATCCTTCCTTTATGTTATGCCGCCCTTATGGCTTTAGGATTAGGGGGTTATGCGTTATCTTTGCCTAAATAAAGGCACCATCCCCCTCTTGTAAACACAAGTCAAGTTATCAATAAAGTTGAGAGGTTTATTCACCCTAAATCGATTATTTGGCTTCATTGTTCTAGTTTTAGCAAACTTAGGGTTCTTCAATCTTGTAGAGTCCTAGCAAATAATTAGGTTGTGATTGCTTAATTGTTTGTGAATCTTGTGATCTTAAGTGTTCAATTGCAGGTCTAATTGAGAGCTTAAGGCCGACGAACGAAGAAGAAGACTAGGTTAGGTTTATCGAATTCTACAAGTCTAGAAGTTTTGGTGTTTGAAGTTGATCTTTGGCAGGTCTCAAAGGTGGATTTGAATCTAACACAACTAGATTCGTATCAACCCTTCTGCCTCTTACTTTCTCGAGAGATCGGAGCCTGATTCAAGAGTGCAATGCTATGCTTCCTACAATATCTTCAAAGGTGTGATACCTTTCAGACAATAATTGTCGAATTAGTTTCTGTCATATCCTTTTTTCCATTAAAGAGTATTTGAATGGTTTGAATTAGTTTCTGTAAGATCCTTTTTGCCATATAAAATAAAAATTGGTTAGATTCCATATTGTTGAATTAAACATTTTTGTTAATATTATCTCTATTTTGGTTATCAACTCTCTTTTCTAAAGTTCGGTTAGCCGTATCGTTGATTATGACTTGGTATTTTATAGGGGTCTTTGATTATCATTTGGTATTTCCTCATCAGTTGGTGTATATATAAACCACATGGAGTGAACTCAGCCTTACCAGGCTTTAGTACCGTGTGTTGTTGAAGGACCTCCACAAAATACATATAAGCATTAGAGTTAAAGGTATGTGTTATTCATCCTTTGTTTTTGCGTACTCTACATTTTATGGTGTTAATTACCATTTGTCTCATTTTACAATACTTTCATTAATATAAAAAACTGAAAATTTTTAGAAGATTCGAGTATATCCTCAAGTAAATTATTATCCTCGCAGATATCAATAATATTCCATATTGTTGTTGTTGTTGTTTACTTTTTGTTCTTTCAATGTGAATAGCCCAATACCTTCCAAATTCATTTATATATGTATATATATTATCTCCATGTCCTTAAATGTGGCTACACCACTGGTTTTAAGTAAATTTTTAACCAAAAAAAAAAAACTAGAAGATGCCTGTTTAAGTATGTATTCAACCAAAAAAAACAAGAGGATGCCCACAGTCGACGCGTAAGAATTCTTTATTTTTTAACCACAAAAAATAAAGGAAAGCTATCTTTCAGGGTCAATGTCCGTTTGCATTTTGCGGTAAGAAACCCAACAAAAAATATATATAAGTGTTAATTTGAAATCAAAAGTTTTCAATTACATCAGTGCTCCACCCAAATCTTGACCAATGGTCCAATTATAACCTTACCAACGATATGGTAACCAATACAGTGGTTAAGATAGTTACTAATAGGTTCTTCCCTAACACTGCGACTGATACGAATCTAGTTGTAATTGGTCCAAATCCACCTTTGCGACCCACCAAAGATCAACTTGAATCACCAAACTTCTAGATGTGTATGTCGACAATCTTCACTTGATAAATCTTCTTTCGTTCGTCGGCCTTAGACCTCCAAGTCGACCTGCACTTGAACACCTAAGATCACAAGATTCACAAACAATTAAGCAATCACAACCTAATTGTTTGCTAGGACTCTATAAGATTGAAGATCCCTAAGTTTGCTCAAACTAGAACAATGAAGCCAAATAATCGTTTTGGGTGTATAAACCTCTCAACTTTATTGATAACTTGACTTATGTTTACAAGAGATAAAAGAGCCCTTATATAGGGGAGGGGTTGGCGCATAACCTACTCCAATCCCTATAAAGGGCGGCAATACATAAAGGAAGGAACAAGGAAATAGCCTACTCCTTGTCCTACTAGGAAAAGTAAATAACATTACATAATTAAGCAAGGATTGGACTTAGTCAAACAAGGCCCAATCCAATGTCTTCTAGACTAAATAAATAACTAATCTAAGATAGAATAAAGGCCTATGAGGCCGAATTACACATTGCTAAAGCCTAATGCTCATCGATTTCAAGTAAGGTGAACAACTTGGAATCGATGGGAATATTCTTGGTAATGTCGACTTCAATACCCTCCAAATGGTCTTCAATGGACTCTAAACCTCCAAGATGAGATCTTACAAAGCCCAACCTTGAACCTTTTAGCCCGAGCCCTCGTCATTGGACCTTGCGGAATGGCTAAAGGATCAAATGGCCGGTTGTGGCCGGATGGCCCATGCGATGGCCGGTTGTGGTCGGATGGCTCGTGCGTTGGCTCGTGCGATGTCCCATGCGTTGGCCGGTCATGGCTGGTTGCTCCATGCGATGGTGGCCGGTCCTCAACTCCTTGCTCCGCCAAGCTTGCGTTCAATGCGGGATCATCCGTGGCATCTTCTTGAATCTCCAAGACATCTCCATGTTTATCCAAGACATGATCTCCAATGGCTCTGTTGTGCTCTTCTAAGCCATGATAAGCCCTTGGCGCATCATCCCCTCTCCCTTGAAAAGGATTTGTCATCAAATCTGCATCACTATCAAACAAGGATAAGTCTGAAATATTAAAAGTAGCACTTACATTGCCATATTCACTAGGAAGATCTAGCTTGTAGGCGTTGTTGTTGATCCTCTCCAAGACTTGGAACGGTCCATCTCCACGAGGTAAGAGCTTAGACTTTCTCTTTTCAGGAAACCTCTCATTCCTTAGATGCAACCAAACCCAATCCCCGGGTTCAAAGATGATCTCTTTGCGCCCCTTGTTAGCAATCTTCATGTAGTGTTGTGTTTTCTTCTCAATTTGAGCTCGAACCCTAGCATGAAGGTTCCTAACATAATCGGCCTTCCTTTGTCCATCCATGTCGACTTGCACACTCAAAGATAAACTCAACAAATCCAATGTGGTTAAAGGATTAAAGCCATACACAGTTTCAAAAGGTGAATGTCCAGTGGTGCTATGTATGCTTCTATTATATGCAAATTCAACATGAGGTAGACAATCCTCCCAAGTTCTTAAGTTCTTTTTAATTAAAGCCCTAAGCGAAGTAGACAAAGTCCTATTAACTACTTCTGTTTGACCATCGGTTTGAGGATGACAAGTAGTAGAAAACAACAACTTAGTTCCTAACTTAGCCCACAAAGTCCTCCAAAAGTGACTTAAGAACTTAGCATCTCTATCACTTACAATCGTTCTAGGCATTCCATGTAGTCTAACAATTTCCTTAAAGAATAAATTAGCTGCATTAATGGCATCATCCGTTTTAGTACATGCAATAAAGTGAGCCATCTTAGAAAACCTATCAACAACCACAAAGAGAGAATCTTTACCTCTCCTAGAATGAGGTAAACCTAACACAAAGTCCATGCTAATATGAGTCCATGGTTCATGAGGAATAGGCAAAGGAGTATATAATCCATGAGGTTTAGAAGTAGATTTAGCTTGCAAACATACAATACAACTAGCAATATACTTCCCTACATCACGTCGCATTTTTGGCCAAAAGAAGTGTTCATGCAAGATTTCATATGTTCTATTAACTCCAAAGTGACCCATTAAACCCCCTTCATGCGATTCCCTCAAGAGCAAGATGCGCAAAGAACAAGAATGGCGCACACACATTCTAGATTCCTTAAACAAAAATCCATCATGCTTATAATACTTTCCAAATCCAGAATTTTCACATGCTTTAAATATTTCACCAAAATAAACATCACTAGCATATAATTCCTTAATATACTCAAAACCAAGAAACTTAGAATCAAGCATGGAAAGTAATACATACCTCCTTGATAAAGCATCGGCTACAACATTCTCCTTACCTTGTTTGTATCGCACAACATAAGGAAAAGACTCAATGAATTCGCTCCACTTAGCATGTCTTTTATTCAACTTTTGTTGGCCTCTTAAATACTTCAAGCTTTCATGATCCGTATGAATCACAAATTCCTTAGGCCATAGGTAGTGTTGCCAAGTTTGTAACGCCCTCACAAGAGCATACAACTCTTTGTCATAGGTTGGATAGTTCAATGCATCCCCATTCAATTTCTCACTAAAGTATGCGACGGGCTTCCCACCTTGCATCAAAACAGCTCCAATTCCAACTCCTGATGCATCACATTCAATCTCAAAAGTATTGTTAAAGTTAGGTAAAACAAGCAAAGGAGCATTAGTTAGTTTTTCCTTCAAGGTCTCAAATGCTTCTTGTTGTTCTTCTCCCCACTTGAATGGTGCATTCTTCTTCATAACACTTGTAATAGGTGCGACTAAGGTGCTAAAGTCCTTAACAAACCTCCTATAGAATCCGGCTAGTCCATGAAAAGATCTCACTTCACCAACGTTGGTGGGGGTTGGCCAATCTTTGATTGCCTTGATCTTTTCCTCATCAACCTCTATACCTTGCGATGACACCACAAAACCAAGAAAAACAAGCTTGTTTGTGCAAAAGGTGCACTTCTTAAGGTTAGCATACAATTTCTCAACCTTAAGTACATCTAACACACATCTTAGATGCCTAACATGCTCATCTAGGTTTCGGCTATACACAAGTATATCATCAAAATAAACAACAACAAACTTGCCAATAAAAGCTCTTAAAACATGATTCATTAATCGCATGAATGTACTAGGTGTATTAGTCAATCCAAAAGGCATAACTAACCATTCATACAACCCTAATTTAGTTTTAAAGGCAGTTTTCCATTCATCACCCTCTTTCATGTGAATTTGATGATAGCCACTCTTAAGATCAATCTTAGAAAATAAACAAGCACCATGCAATTCATCTAGCATATCATCTAATATAGGAATAGGGTGACGATACTTTACCTTTATGTTGTTTATTGCCCTACAATCAACACTCATTCTCCAAGTTCCATCCTTCTTAGGAACAAGTAAAACAGAAACTGCACATGGAGAAAGGCTTTCACGCACAAAACCTTTTTGAAGTAGCTCACCAACTTGCTTCTCCAATTCCTTTGTTTCTTCAGGATTTGTCCTATAAGCTGGCTTATTTGGTATTTGCGCCCCAGGGATGAAGTCAATTTGATGTTCAATCCCCTTAATTGGTGGTAAACCACTAGGAATCTCCTCAGGAAACACATCTACATAATCACTCAAAAGAGAAACAATGTTGCTTGGAAGCTCGCTTTCCAAGTGGTTAGTGCTCACAAGTGTATATTTAAGCAAAAGCAAGATCAAAACAGAATTATCATTCAAAGCTTCTTTAATCTCACTCTTAGTAGCTAACATACACTCCTTATTAACCTTCTTAGAACTAACATGCTTAACTATATCGCAATTCTTATCTAAATTAGCATGATTAGTCTTTTCTTTAGCCCTAAATTCCGAATCTAGCTTAGCAAAATCCTCTTTCAATTTCAATTGATCTTTTAAAGCTTCTTGAGGTTATAACGGAATAAAAGTAAAAGGCTTCTTACCACACATGAGAGTATATTGGTTCGTCTCACCATCATGTTGAACCTTGTTGTCATATTGCCATGGTCGTCCAAGTAGCACATGGCATGCTTGCATGGGTAAGATATCGCACAATACATCTCCTTTGTACCTGCCCAAACAAAGAGAAACTAAAACTTGTTTGTTAACCCTAATTTCCTCCTTATCGTTAATCCAACCTAAGCTATAGGGTTTAGGGTGTTTTGTAGTGGTTAATTGCATCTCATTCACCAAATAAACACTAGCTATGTTTGTACAACTCCCACCATCAATAATCACACTACTAGGCTTCCCATTCGCATACATCCTAGTATGAAACAAGTTCTCCCTTTGATTGTTCACATCGTCTTTCACATAAACACTCAAAGTTCTCCTAGCCACCAAACTCTTAAGTGCAAAACCGACACGATCATCACTATCATCATGCGCATCTTCTTCATCATCTCCATCACCACTAGATCCTAGGGTAATCTCTTCATCTTCACTTTCGATTTCTCCTTGTTCATTCACGAAAAACACTTTCTTGTTAACACAATCTTTAGCATAGTGTCCAAAGCCTTGACACTTGAAACACTTGACATGATTCTTTGAAGATGAACTCGATGAAGACTTAGAATCAGTTTTAGGGGTAGTACCCTTTTGCGCCACCAACTCCTTCTCTTTGGTCGACTTATCATCCTTTTTGATTGGAGTTTTCCATGAACTTGATGATGATGATGAAAAGCTCTTCTTATTCCTCTTTACTTGGCTCTCGGCCTTCAAAGCATGTTGAAGCAATTCCTCAACATCATAGTGTTGTTGCATCTCCACAATGTCATGAATTTCTCTATTCTACCCCGCCATAAATCTAGCTATAGTAGCTTGTGGAGCTTCATCAACCTCGGCCCTAGACATTAACAACATCATCTTGGAGTAGTATTCATCAACACTCCTAGTTCCTTGCCTCAAAGATTGCAACTCTTGGTAGAGACCATTAGTGTAAAAGCTTGGAACAAACCTCTTCCTCATAAAACTCTTTAGACCTAACCAAGTATCGATGGGTCTTTCCAAGTTTCTTCTTCTTGCTTGCACCAATTGATTCCACCAATTCAAAGCATTCTCCGTGAATTCAAGAGTAGCAATTTGCACCTTCTTTGTCTCGGCATGAGGATAGTAATCAAAGTACATATCCAATTTCGACTCCCACTCCAAATAATCGGATGGAGACCCTCTCCCATTGAATTTAGGGATCTTGTATTTGATGTTGTCTTTAGGCTCATCTCTTTCAATTCCCCTCCTAGGCCGCATGTTTTCATTGATTGCTTGCCCACCAAGTTCTTGTTGCCTTAATCTCTCCATAGGATCGATCCTAACACCGTGCCTTAGTGGTGGAAGTTGAGCCTCTCATTGTTGATTGCGGCATTAGCTCCTTGTTGAGCTTGTGGATTTCGAGTTTCCAATGCCTCCAATCTCGTCGTCATTGTCCCAAGTTGTCGCATGATTTGTTGCAACATGGCATTCGTATTTTCTTCTTGATTTTGCTCTTCTTGTCTATCTCCCATTGTGCCTACAAAAAGAACAAAGATTAGTAGTAAAAATTCTCACAAGTGTGTGTGTATACCTTTGATTTGTGCTCTCGTGTTTGCACTCAAATCCTATGGATTGGCGGTCCACTACTCTCTTGATGATCTCACAAGATTATGCCTTTTACTAGCTTTCAATAGGCCTAATAAGAGCAACTCCTAGAGCACTCCTTTCTTCTCGTGACCTACTTGAGGAACAAACAATTAGTAGCAAAATTATTGTGAATCAAAGGAAAGTGATCTTAAACCAAGCCAAACCACTTATGCAGGCTCTTTAAGTCGAATTCCTTCTCCAAAGTTGCTGTACAAAAACTCAATTCAAACACAATTCAAATAATCAAGTCGATAAAAAACCCTAGTACCACTTAATTCCAATTTGTACCACTTATCTCCAAAGGGGTTTATGACCTGAAATTCTTCAAATCAAACCACAATTCACAGCAAAAGCAACCCAAGAATCTCAATTACACAATCAATTAGAGTTATTGCAACTAATTAGATCAATTGCACAAGAAAACCCTAATCCCCAAATTTCCCAAACTAAAAACCCTAGTTTCTAAAAAAAATCGATACCAGCACAGCTTTTTTTTGATTTTTTTTAATATTTTCCCCAGAACGATCACACCAAAAGGAGTCTAAAGCTCAAATTTCACAGTTTTCCGAGCTCAAACGAATCCAGAATAAAAATCACAAGTTTCTGGTCAAATTTTTTTTATTTTTTTTATATTTTTCGATATAACTACTAGTTATAAGGGACTCAAATCTGAAATATCAAAGCAAATAGATGTAAGATGAATCGGCTATGAAGTTTCAAAGTTGCTGATTTTTTTGAATTTTCAAGAAGGGTGGTGCGATGAGTGTATGAGTGAAATTGATGGATGAAAACGTGATGAATGATGAGTAAAAAGATAGATTTACCGATTGAAGATGATAAACGTAAGCTCTGATTACCAATTGAAACGAATCTAGTTGTAATTGGTCCAAATCCACCTTTGCGACCCGCCAAAGATCAACTTGAATCACCAAACTTCTAGATGTGTATGTCGACAATCTTTACTTGATAAATCTTCCTTCATTCGTCGGCCTTAGACCTCCAAGTCGACCTGCACTTGAACACCTAAGATCACAAGATTCACAAACAATTAAGCAATCACAACCTAATTGTTTGTTAGGACTCTACAAAATTGAAGAACCATAAGTTTGTTCAAACTAGAACAATGAAGCCAAATAATCGATTTGGGTGTATAAACCTCTCAACTTTATTGATAACTTGACTTATGTTTACAAGAGATAAAAGAGCCCTTATATAGGGGAGGGGTTGGCGCATAACCTACTCCAATCCCTATAAGGGGCGGCAATACATAAAGGAAGGAACAAGGAAATAGCCTACTCCTTGTCCTACTAGGAAAAGTAAATAACATTACATAATTAAGCAAGGATTGGACTTAGTCAAACAAGGCCCAACCCAATGTCTTCTAGACTAAATAAATAACTAATCTAAGATAGAATAAAGGCCCATGAGGCCGAATTACACAATGCTAAAGCCTAATGCTCATCGATTTCAAGTAAGGTGAAAAACTTGGAATCGATGGGAATATTCTTGGTAATATCGACTTCAATACCCTCCAAATGGTCTTCAATGGACTCTAAACCTCCAAGATGAGATCTTACAAAGCCTAATAAAGCTTCCTTGAACCTTTTAGCCCGAGCCCTTGTCATTGGACCTTACGGAATGGCTAAAGGATCAAATGGCCGGTTGTGGCCGGATGGCCTATGCGATGGCCGGTTGTGGCCGGATGGCTCGTGCGTTGGCCCGTGCGATGTCCCATGCGTTGGCCGGTCATGGCCGGTTGCTCCATGCGATGGTGGCCGGTCCTCAACTCCTTGCTCCGCCAAGCTTGTGTTCAATTCGGGATCATCCGTGGCATCTTCTTGAATCTCCAAGACATCTTCATGTTTATCCAAGACATGATCTCCAATGGCTCCATTGTGGTCTTCTAAGCCATGATAAGCCCTTGGCGCATCAACGACCATAATTGTAACAGGAGTCTAGTAGGTGCTGTGGGTGCTACAAGAGTTTGATAAAATTAAGATATTCAAATTAAACGAAACGAACGACTTGTTGACAATAATTTACCAAGTCAAGAACAATGGAACTCATATCATCTTCCTCCACACAAGTTTAAATGAATTCAGATGAAGTTGAATTTGGATCCATGTATCAAAGTAAAATGAAAATTAGTTAAGCTATTGATTAAATTTAAAATAGAATTATATCAGATAATAGAGATAATAGCTAAATTTACCTTCTACTTGATTCAATAAAGAGATGAAAACGAATATTCTTATTACAATATAAATAACCTCAATCCTAATAACTCTCGGGTACAAAACCAATGAAAATGAAGAAAAATTAAATAAAGGACATATAACTTAAAATCTAGATCCTAACGCAAAATACATAGCCTACCACATGATAGATGAAAAAAACCTACAAAAACCTACTGTTGAGTTCCTCCTTACCAAGATGATCTTTGCGACGGCTGCCCCTGAGTGATCATAACCTCTGCATGCCTCATGTTATCTTCTTCTTCCATCTTTTTGTTTCGTGTGTTGTTGTTGTTGTTGTTGATCTTACTATTTTTTTCCCATGAGCATATAGTTCAATGAATCTGTGTATTCCCCATTATCCTCCCTTTTAAAATGAGTGATAAGCATCAACAACTCGGACTGAGTCCTCACTTTAATCAACAATGTCATTCATATCGAATTTATCAACCACGTAAATAAATACGAGGCCATCAAAAATCATCCACGTTAGGATTGAAAAAACACAACTTCTTTGTAATTACTTCTTTTATGTGTTGAGCAAGGATATAACAATACCTACATTTAAATCAAGTAAATATTCACATGAGTAGGCTAATTATAATAAAATTATTTCACAAGTTAATAACATTCTAATTGATTAATAAATTATTACTAAAAACATACCAGCTCATCAAAAATCATGAATAGAAAAATCATAAATATAAATGCGAGGCCATCAAAAATCATAAATATATGCAAGCCCTCACTATACTCAAGCTGTGTTGTTATTACTTTGTTGTCATCTTCAAAACCATTATAAACTTCATAGTCTATCGAAAGAGGCGGATTACACGAGCGAAGGATTCTGTTGGGGTTGATAAAGTTGCGTTTTTGTGATTGGACAAGTTTTAGCTTGGCAAATTGAGGGTTAGAGATCAAAGTTCGCCATGGCTTACATACACACTTGGACTGAAGTAGAGATTTAACTGGTAGCCTTGACAGTATATTTACTATTATTTCACGAGGAAGTTGAGAGATTGTTTTCCTTTTTCCCATGTCTCTTTGAGAGATTGAATATGCTTTCTTCCCCTCTTTGTTGTTCTTTGTATAAAATTATAACCTATAGGCAGCAACTTGACTTTCGATTGGGATTATTAAAATTTAACTGTTTTTGAAATATTTGGACTCTTGCAACTTGGTGCATTTTAATCACAACTGTCTACTAAGACAAACTACTTATATATAAATCCACAACATCCTGAAGTCAATGTTCAATTGTTTGACATTAGTTCATAAATAAATATATATTGTCTGACATTATTTAATAAATATATATACAATCTAGAAAGATAATAATTATTCTATATAATAAATAAAAGACAAATAAAGAGATTAAAACGAATATTCTTATTATAATAAAAACAACATCAATCCTAATAATTCTAGGGTACAAAGCCAATGAAAAAGGAAAGAACAATTAAAGGAAGAACATTTAACTTCAAATGTAGATCATAGCGCGAAATACCTAGCCTACCACATGATAGATGAAAAAAACCTACAAAAACCTACTGTTGAGTTCCTCCTAAAAGGAGTGGCCGTGATCATGGTGAGAGTGAGAATGATAGTGGTGGTGCTTCACATGACTCTTCTGACGATGACCATCCCAAGGTTGGTATCACTCCCTAAAGTCTTTTATGCATATTCCGCCTCTGTAGTTAATACTGATAAAAATTTTGATTGAAGAATAATGATGAATTTGAGGTCGATGTTATTGCTCTTAAGTGTGGTAGAATGCGCCTTACTTATTCGTTTCTAAGGAGTGCTAGAGTGCGCTCTACTTCTTCCTCCACACAAGGTGGTACTTCCTCCTCCTTATGAGCAGCAAGCAATAGTAGTGATGCGACTCCTGCTACTCTGAGTACATCCCCTCCTCCTATACCTTATGTTGATGGGATGAGATTTAGCCAATCTGCAAGATTTATTTAATTATAAATTTTGTTTTATTTATACATATGTAACTATTTCGAATGTGTTTCATTTTTCTTCTAATTAAGTAATTAACTGCATTTTATTGATTTCATTTTTCCAACTCCAGAACAATCCTGATATCACACATATGGAGGCGTTTAACACTGCTCTGCCAAAAAGTATGTGGAATTTTTCATATCTCATAATTTTATGTTTGTTTATATTTCTCGGTTTATGTAATAAACTAATAACTACTAACAAAAACTAAAAACTACACGTTATAGATGTATAAAGTATAAACCGTAGAAAATTAGCTGAAAATAATACTATTTCCTTTGTTTTCTTGATGCCTTTCATTTGTTGCCCCTTCTGTTTTGAAGCTTATAAGCCAACTTTGACCTCATTAAATATGGGTGTCCAAACAATTTTGCTCTTTGAGTTAACTGTTTCTTCCATTTTTTTAATAACAGTTTCCTATATATAAATATATATGTAAAGTGTAAACATAGTAAAGGTTTTCATTTAAAAAAATATAAAAAAGATGAAAGTTAGACACAAAATAAAAAGAAAGAAAGAAAGAAACCCATGGCACCAGTACCACCTCCTCCTTCGCCTCCTCCTCCTCCCTCTCTTCCTCACCCAAACACCAACACCTTACCTATTACTAATCTGCGGCTAGATATCAATTGTGTGACATTAGTTAATAAAAAAATATATATTGTCTGACATTATTTAATAAATAAATATATATACAGTCTAGATAGATGAAAAAAACTTACAAAAACCTACTGTTGAGTTCCTGCTTACTGGGATAATCATTTGCGACGGCTGCCCGTAGTTCAATGAATCTGTGTATTCCCCATCATCCTCCCTTTTAAAATGGGTTGTCCAATGTTAAGTGTAAACAACTCTGACTGCACCCTCAATATAATCAACAATGTCATTTACATCGAAATTATCAACCATTTAAATAAATGCGAGACCATCAAAAATCATCCATGTCATGCTTGAAAAAGCACAACTTCTCTGCAATTACTTCTTTCGTGTGTTGTGCATGGACATAAGATTATCTACATTTAAATCAAGTAAATATTCAAATGAGTAAATTAATTAAAATAAAACTATATCACAAGTTAATAACATTCTAATTGTTCATAAATTTTTAATAAAAACATCTTAAAAATCCGTTTTTGTAAAATCCAAGACCTACATATAAAGTGTGTAGTAAGAGAAATGTACCCTTTCTTTTTGTGATCTGCTGTCCACATGTTGCTTTGAATTGCAATTCGATTATCACACATCTTAATAATTTTCATTGTTTTCTACTTTTCTTTTGTAAATCTTAAAAATATCACTCTTTATTGTGTTTCGACAAAGGATATTGAACAATGATTGGAGAAGAGAAGAATATCTTTTAAAGGCCACATGATCAACCATTAATACTGGATATTAATGTATAATTATTATCTTAGCAAGTTCAGTCCTTACTAAAATTTGGTCAAATGCATAATTGATTCTCTAACCCTAATTTTATTGTACATAAATACTTGTATCTTTCATGTGAAAAGCTAATACAACATAAATTTTTTTCTTTATTTCTTTTTAGTTGGTATCAGAGCCAGTTTCATTAAGAAAAACAAAAAGAGCGAGAGAGAGAGAGAGAATCATCTTAATAAAAATTTGTTACTATTGTGGTTCAACTCAAAAGTGTTTTTAATGCTGAGTTTTTTTTAATTTAATTATGACATTTGGTCACAATTGATTAAAAAGCATATTGCTATAAAGGAGAGACTTCTCTATAATTGTGGAAAAACAAAGCCATCAATATTTAAGGAAATACTTTTTTTTTTGCCAAGAGTTTCAAATAATCACTAAAGGACATGTCCTTAGCAATTAAAGATCTCGTGTTTCGGACAGGACAAGCATTGACATCCGAATTTTTGTTGTATTTTGGTGCCATCAATTTGTTGTTGCGGCAAAGGAAGAATCGAAGAAGTAAAATTTTGCTTGGCACTATAAGAAGAAGTCGATGCACAACAGCAAGGGAGAAAGCAAATTTTTGGCTTAAGGGTTCAATTAATTAAAATAACACAAGCTTAATTCTTTTTACAAGGAAATAAGCTTAGGGGGGCGATTTTTATACTTAAATTTTACGATGCATTTTTCATCAATAATAGATCTCTGCTTTTCTTTTTCTATGTTGATAAGAGGGTTCCTCTTCATAAGTATGTCCCTAGTATTGTAATCCATATAAGCGCTGCTAAAGGAAAAGGCGTTTCCCCTCTTTTAGTGATATTGATGTCATCGGGGATCCTGACATAGGGATCACTTCACTTCCCTCCAATGATGCTAAATTAATTACTAGTACTGTCTCACTTCCTCGTGATATTGATGTTAAGATAAAGTATGAGATGAGGCGTGAAGTTACAAATGTGGAGGATGATAACAGTGACAGTAGAAATGAGGAAAATCAGAGTAGCACCGATGAAGATTATAGGAGTGAAGGTGAAAACGAGGGTGAGAGCAGGAGTGGCCGTGATCATGGTGGGAGTGAGAATGAGAGTGATGGTGCATCAAATGACAATTCTGATGATGACCATCCCCGAGTTGGTATCTCAATCCATAGAGTTTTTTATGCATATTTTGCCTCTATATTTAATACTGATAAAAATTTTGATTGAAGAATAATGATGAACCTGAAGTCGATGTTGTTACTCTTAAGCATGATAAAATGCGCCTTACTTATTCCTCTCTAAGGGGTGCTAGAATGCGCTCTACTTCTTCCTTGCCACAAAGTGGTAACGTGCGACTTACTTCTTCCTCCCAATGAGCAGGATGCAACACTTGTGGTGCGACTCCTGCTACTACGTGTACATTCCCTCATTCTATGTCTTATGTTGATGGATTGGGCTTTAGCCAATCTGCAAGAATTATTTAATTTTAAATTTTGTTTTATTTATACATGTGTAACTGTTTGGATTTTGTTTCATTTTTCTTCTAATTATGTAATTAACTGCATTTTATTGATTTCATTTTTCTAGCTCCAGAACAATCCTGATATCACTCATAAAGAGGCCTTTAGCATTGCTCTGCCAAAAAGTAAGTGGAAATTTCCATATCTCATAATTTTATGTTTGTTTCTATTTCTCTGTTTGTGTAATAAATTAATAACTACTAACAAAAACTAATAAGTACATGCTATAGATGTATAAAGTATAAACCGAGGAAATTAGCTGAAAATAATATTCCTTTGTTTTCTCGCTGCCTTTCATTTGCTGTCCCTTTAAATATGGGTGTCCAAATAATTTTGTTGTTTTAGTTAACTATTTCTTCAATTTTTTTTAATAAAAGTTTCTTACATATAAATATATTTGTAAAGAGTAAACATTGTAAAGGTTTTCATTTTAAAAAAATATAAAAAAGAAGAAAGTTAGACACCAAAAAAAATTGAAAAAAAAAGAAACCCATGGCACCAGTACCACCTCCTCCCTCTCTTCCTCACTCGAACACCAACACCTTACCTATTAGCAATCTGCGACTAGATTTCAATTGTCTGACATTAGTTAATAAATAAATATATATTGTCTGACATCGTTTAATTAATAAATATATATACAGTCTAAATAGATGAAAAAACCTACCAAAACCTACTACCGAGATCCTCATTACCGGGATAATCATTTGTGATGGTTGCCTGTAGTTCAAATGATCATTCGCTGCCCCTGAGTGATCATAGCCTCTACATGCCTAATCTTCTTCTCTTCTTGCATCTTTTGGTTTCATGTGATGGTAATCTTACTATTTCTTTCCATGAGCATATAGTTCAATGAATCTGTGTATTCCCTATCATCCTACCTTTTAAAATGGTTTGTCCAAAGATAACTATCAACAACTCTGACTGCACACTCATTATAATCAACAATGTCATTTACATCGAATTTATCAACCATTTAGATAAATACAAGACTATCAAAAATCATTCTCGTCATGCTTGAAAAAGCACAACTACTCTGCAATTACTTCTATTATGTGTTGAGCAGGGACATAACAATACCTACATTTAAATCAAGTAAATATTCATATAAGTAAATTAATTAAAATAAAACTATTTCAAAAGATAATAACATTCTAATTGTTCATATATTATTAATAAAAACATCTTAAAAGCCGTTTTTGTAAAATCCAAGACCTACCGATAAAGTATATAGTAAGAGAAATGTACCCTTTCTTTTGGTGATCCGCTGTCCACATGTTGCTTTTAATTGCAATTCGATTATTACACATCTGAATAATTTTCATTTTTTAGACTTTTCTTTTGTAAATCTTAAAGATATCACTTTTTATTGTGTTTCGACGAGGGATATTAAACATTGGTTGGAGAAGTGAAGAATATCTCCTAAAGCCCACATGATCAACCATTGATAATGTGTCTTAATGTATGATTATTATCTTAGCAAGTTCAGTCCTTACTAATGTGTGGTTAAATGCATAATTGATTCTCTAACCCTATTTTAATTAAACATAAAAACTTATATCTTTCATGTGAAAAGCTAACATAACATAAGATTGGTTTTTTCTTTATTTCTTTTTAGTTGGTATCAGAGCCAGTTTCACTAAGAAAAACAAAAAGAGTGAAAAAAAGAGAGAGAATCATCTTAATAAAAATTTGTTCATATTATGGTTCAAATTAAAGGTATTTTTAATGTTGAATTTTTTTTTTAGTTCAATTGTGACATTTAGGCACAATTGTTTAAAATTCATATTGATATAAAGGAGAGTCTTCTCTATAATCGTGGAAAAACAAAGCAATCAATCTTTGAGCAAATTCTTTTTCCTTTTGCCAAGAGTTTCAAAGAATCATTAAAGGACATGTCCATATCCATTGAAGATCTTGTGTTTCGACAGTGACAAGCATTGGCATCCGACTTTTTGTTATCTTTTGGTGCCATCAATTTATTGTTACGGCAAAGGAAGAATCGAAAAAGCAGAATTTTTCTTGACACTATAAGAAGAAGTCGATGCACAACGGCAAAGGAGAAAACAAATTTTCAGCCTAAGGGTTGAATTAATTAAAATTAATAAGCTTAATTCTTTTTATAAAGAAATAAGCTTTAGGTGATGCGCAAAGGGCTTATCATGGTCTTGAAGAGCACAATGGAGCTATTGGAGATCATGCCTCGGATAAACTTGGAGATGTCTCGGATATTCAAGAAGCTGCTATGGTTAATCCCGGTTTAAAAGGAAGCATGGAGGAGCATGGAAAGGATGCCATCGCAAAAGACCGGCCATTGCATGGAGGGATCGCACATGATCGGTCTTGGCTTGGGCTAATCGCACAAGATCGGGCACAACCGGCCATTTGACCCTTTAGCCATTCCACTAGATCCTATGACAAGGGCTCGGGCTAAAAGGTTCAAGGAAGCTTTATTGGGTTTGGTACGAACTCATCTTGGAGGTTTGAAGTCCATTGAAGATCAATTGGAGAGCATTGAAGACATTAAGCCATGGAATATTCCCAACGATTCCAAGCCATGCACCTTGCTTGAAATCGTTGAGCATTAGGGCTTACATTGTGTAATTCGGCCAATTGGGCCTTTATTCTATCCTAGATTAGTTAATTAAATAGTTTAGAAGACATTGGGTTGGGTCTTGTTTAACTAAGTCCAATCCTTACTTAATTAAGTTATGTATTTACTTTTCCTAGTAGAACAAGGTGTAGGTAATTTCCTTGTTCCTTCCTTTATGTGTAAACCGCCCTTGAGGAGGTTTAAGGGGGTATATGCGTCAACCCCTCTACTATATAAAGGGTCTATCCCCCTCTTGTAAACACAAGTTAAGTTTTTCAATAAAGATTTGAGATTTAATTCACCCAATTGATTATCTTAGCTTCATTGTTCTAGTCTGAGAAAACTTAGGGTTCTTCAATCTTGTAGAGTCCTAGCAAACAATTAGGTTGTGATTGCTTGTGAATCTTGTGATCTTAAGTGTTTAATTGCAGGTCTAATTGAGAGCTTAAGGCCGAGGAACGAAGAAGAAGACTAGGTTAGGTTTATCGACTCATACAAGTCTAGAAGTATTGGTGTTTCAAGTTGATCTTTGGCGGGTCTCAAAGGTGGATTTGAATCTAACTTAACTAGATTCGTATCATTTGGGGGGGGGGGGGGCAATGTTTATACCTCAATTTTATGATACATTTTTCTTCAGTAATAGATCTCTCCTTTTCTTTTTGATTGAAGAATGATGATGAACTTGAGGTCAATGTTGTTGCTCTTAGCATGGTGGAATGCATCTTACTTATTCCTCTCTAAGAGGTGCTAGAGTGCACTCTACTTCTTACTCCCTACAAGATGGTAACATGCGGCTTACTTCTTCTACCACATGAGCAAGGTGCAACACTAGTGGTGCAACTCCTACTACTCCGAATACATCCCCTCCTCTTGTACCTTATGTTGATGGGATGGCCTTTAGCCAATCTGCAAGATTTATTTAATTTTAAATTTGTTTTATTTATACATATGTAAATCTTTGGATTGTATTTTATTTTTCTTCTAATTAAGTAATTAACTGCGTTTTATGGATTTCATTTTTCCAGCTCTAGAACAATCCTGATATCACTTATAGGGAGGCCTTTAGTACTGCTCTGCCAAAAAGCAAGTGGAAATTTACATATCTCACAATTTTATGTTTGTTTTTGTTTCTCTATTTGTGTAATAAACTAATAACAACTAACAAAAACTAATAACTACACGTTATAGATGTACAAAGTATAAATCGTAGGAAATTAGCTGAAAATAAAATTATTTCCTTTGTTTTCTTGCTGCCCCTTTCTGTTTGTGTAATAAACTAATAACTACTAACAAAAACTAATAAGTATATGTTCTAGATGTATAAAGTATAAACTGTAGGAAATTAGCTGAAAATAATATTATTTCCTTTGTTTTCTTGCTGCCTTTCATTTGCTATCCCTTTTTTTTTAGGCTTAAAAGCCAAGTTTGACCCCATTAAATATGGGTGTCCAAACAATTTTGCTCTTTTAGTTAACTGTTTCTTCCATTTTTTATAATAACAATTTCTTATATATAAATATCTATGTAAAAGTGTAAACATTGTAAAAGGTTTTCATGTAAAAAAATATTAAAAAAAGAAGAAAGTTACACACCAAAAAATCAAAAAAAAAATTGAAAAGAAAGAAACCCATGGCACCAGTACCACCTCCTCTTCCTCCATCTATTACTCACCCAAACACCAACACCTTGCCTATGACCAATCTGTGACTAGATTTCAATTGTCTGACATTATTTAATAAAAAATATATATTGTCTGATATTATTTAATAAATAAATATATATACAGTCTAGAAAGATAATAATTATTGTATATAATAAATAAAAGACAAATAAAGAGATGGAAACGAATATTTCTATTATAATAAAACAACCTCAATCCTAATAACTCTCCGGTACAAAGCCAATGAAAAAGGAAAGAACAATTAAAGGAAGAACATTTAACTTAAAATCTAGATCCTAGCGCGAAATACCTAGCCTACCACATGATAGATGAAAAAAAACCTACAAAACCTATTGTTGAGTTCCTCCTTACCGGGATAATCATTTGCGAAGGCTGCCCCTGATTCAGACGATGATTTGCTGCCCCTGAGTTATCATAGAATCTTCATGCCTCCTCTCCTCTTATTCTTCAATCTTTTGGTTTCATGTGATGTTGTTAATCTTACTATTTTTTTCATGAGCAAATAGTTTAATAAATTTGTGTATTACCCATCATCCTTCCTTTTAATTCAATCTTTTGGTTTCATGTGATGTTGTTAATCTTACTATTTTTTTCATGAGTATATAGTTTAATAAATTTGTGTATTACACATCATCCTTTCTTTTCATATAGACTGTCCAAGGATAAGTATTAACATCTCGGACTGAACCCTCACTATAATCAACAATGTCATTCACATCGAATTTATCAACGACATAGATAAATGCGAGGCCATCAAATATCATCCGCATCATGCTTGAAAAAACACAATTTCTCTGCAATTACTTCTTTTGTGTGTTGAGCAGGGACAGAACAATACCTACATTTAAATCAAGTAGTTATTCATATAAGTAAACTAATTATGATAAAACTATTTCACAAGTTAATAACATTCTAATTGATTCATAAGTTATTAATAAAAACATACCTTATAATCCGTTTTTGTAAAATCCTAAACCTTCTTTTGGTGATCTATAGTCCACATGTTGCTTGTAATTGCAATTCGACTATCACACATCTTAATAATTTTCATTGTTTTCGACTTTTACTCGTAAATCTTAAAGATATCGCTTTTTATTGTGTTTCGACAATGTACATTGATTAATGGTTGGAGAAGAAAAAAATATCTCCTAAAGCCAACCATTGATAAAGTGTATTCATGCATGATTATTATCTTAGCAAGTTCAGTCCTTAACAAAATGTGGTCAAATGCATAATTGATTCTCTAACCCTAACTCTATTGTAAAGAATACTTATATCTTTCCTGTGAAAAGCTAATACAACATAAGATTTTTTTTTCTTTATTTCTTTTCAGTTGGTATCAGAGTCAGTTTCACTAAGAAAAACAAAAAGAGTGAAAGAGAGTGAGTGTGAGAAAGAGAATCATCTTAATAAAAATTTGTTCCTATGGTGGTTCAACTCGAAGGTGTTTTTAATGATTATTTTTTTAGTTAAATTATGACATTTGGTCACAATTAATGGAAATACGTATTGCTATAAAGAAGAAGCTTATTTATAATTGTGGAAAAACAAAGCCATCAATCTAAAAATGGGTAAGAGAAGTGATATGCTGAAAATCAATAGGTTAAGAGATGACTTTTAATGTCTATGAAGCTAGAGATTGTGAACGGGTACTTTCAATTACTTACTGTCCATGAAATCTGGAGTGCACTGAGAAAATGAATTTTCGAAAATCACCAGATAAAACTTAGATTTTGATGGCAATATGAGCATTTCCTTTGACATGGAAGAATTTCAATCTTTCTTGTAGCAAAACTTTTTCTTTTTTGTTAAAAACCGAAATGGTAAAACAATTAAGTAAGGCAAAACTTTTTCTTTGATCATCCTTTCGTAGGTAATTTATGTTGTGATATTTTAATAAAAGTGAAGATTTTATTAAACGATTTTGTTTTCTTTAATAACTAAGGATATTTAAAGTTTTAAGACTCTTTGTAAGTTTGTTTTGAATTCATTAAATTAACTTGAGTTATTAAACTCAAATATTTTTCTATCTCCAGCCTCCTATAAAAACTCTTGTTTTTGCATTTGATTTGCATCAAACAAGAGAAACAAAGACTCATTATTTTATGATCATGATGACTTCAATCTTCATCATTTTTATCATGCATGTCATGTGTAAGATGCAAAAACAATTAGCAGTCTTAATGGACTTCAAGGGTGCGATTTGATTATTATAATTATTATTGTAATGTATCATGATTCATGTTAAGAAAAATTAAGTTAAGATGTGATTTCAAGAACTTGATAAAAAATCTTGACATATCTTTTGTGATGAAAGAATAAAGGAAGTCCACCTTTTGTTATATGAAATTTTAAAATTTCAATTGCATATACATTTTTCTCATTGCATCTTGGTGTTTGCATGTTGGTTGATGTTTAATACCTATTTATTGTTTAATGCAGACTGGTTTCCTAAGATAGACTGTAGGAGTAGTTATGTTAAGTTGACTGTTTATGAGTTGGTTTTTCATCATGGTGGAGAGTTAGTAGACAACCCTTATATAACTTATATCAATGGGTACACTAAAGTGATTGAGTGGTATGATCCAGAGAAACTTTGTGTATGGACTATGTTGTCATTAGCTAGTTCAATAGGGTATGAGGTTAATTCAATTAAACACTTAAGGTTTAGTCCAACTGGAGTTAGTATGGATGAGGGTTTAAAGCTGTTGTTTGATGATGATAGTGTGGCCTCACTGTGTAAACACTTGGAAGAGAACAAGTCAATCAATATTTATGTTGAGCAAGGTGGGGTAGGTGAAAGTGGAATCACAGGTGATGATGTTCCACTTCCAGCAGGTTTTAATGAGCTTGTAAAAGACCATGTTGATCTTGATACGAATCTAGTTGTATTAGATTCAAATCTACCCTTTGAATATCCACCAAAGTCGACTTGAACTTCTTCAACTCCTAGACTTGTATGTCGATGACCTTCACAAGGCTACTCCTCCTCTTTCGTCAGCCTTAAGCACTCAATTAGACCTGCAATTAAATTCTCAAGATCACAAGATTCACAAACAACTAAGTTATCTCAACCTAATTGCTTGCTAGGACTCTACAAGATGAAGAACCCTAAGTTTGCTCAAACTAGAACAATGGAGCCAAAGAAATCGATATGGGTATAAACCTCTCAACTTTATTCATTAACTTGACTTATGTTTACAAGAGATAAAAGAGCCCTTACATAGGGGAGGGGTTGGCGCATAACCTACTCCAAACCCAAATCCTAATCCTATAAGGGGCGGCATACATAAAAGGAAGGAACAAGGAAATAACCTACTCCTTGTCCTACTAGGAAAAGTAAATAACATTACATAATTAAGCAAGGATTGGACTTAGTCAAACAAGACCCAACCCAATGTCTTTTAAACTAAATAAATAACTAATCTAAGATAGAATAAAGGCCCCAATGGCCGAATTACACAATACTAAGCCTAATGCTCATCGATGGATAACATGGTACACACCATGGAATCGTTTGGAATATTCCTTGGTGTGTGGTCTTCAAATCGGCCCAATGAGTTTTCAATGGTCTTCAATTCTTCAAGATAAGATATTATAAAACCCACTAAAGCTTCCATACACCTTTTAGCCCAAGCCCTTGTTATTGGACCCAACGGTATAGTTAAAGGATCATGTGGCCGGTTGTGGCCGGGCATGGCCGAGTCATGTGGCCGGTTGTGGCCGGGCATGGCCATATCGCGTGGCCGGTGATGGCCGGGTATCTCCAAGTCGCGTGGCCGGTGTTGCGCAGCTTCCCCAAACAATGGCCGGTCACAAGTGCTTCCATCTCCATGCTCCTCCAAGCTAGCATCGATGACAACTCCATGATCTTCATTGGCTCTAATGTGTCCTTCTAAGCCATGATAAGCCCTTGGCGCATCATCCCCTCTCCCTTGAAAAGGATTTGTCCTCAAATCTGCATCACTATCAAACAAGGATAAGTCTGAAACATTAAAAGTAGCTGATCGAGTCAAAAACAACCCTATTTTTATGGTTATTTTACTATGTTTTTGAGTTCATTTATGCACTAATTTAGTTTATTTTGATAATATTTGTGTTTTTAGTCTTTATGATAGGTGAAATTGGAAATTGTTAATTTTCACTACTTTTGGAGCTATTTTGAAGACTTTTTACACAGATATGAGCAAAGTAATTTTGAGTATAGATTTGAAGATTCGAAGTTCGTGATTTGAAGATTTCTTGAAGATAATTTGAAGACTTGAAGACTATTGAAGAATTATTTCAAGGAGCAAAAATTGAAGATTGGAGCTCTATTGCATAGGATTGAAGCCAAGCCCAGAAGAAACCCTGAAGTTGAGGATTTTTGGATTATTTATATGGGAATATACTCAGCCCATATAAACCTATAATTGGAGTTAAAATCCCAATTTGTAGGCCTAATATCCTAAAGAATATCCAAATCTCGTAATAATCCCGCAGATTTGCGATATAACCCCGGTTTCAGCGCAGTCTCGGTAAAAAGGCCATAACTTTCTGCTCAGATGTCTGTTTTAGGCCCGTGAGTAGCCGTTGGAAAGCTAACTCCGACCTCTACAACTTTCTTTTGAAGTTCAAAGCCTAGATCTGCCATCTTCAAGTCCGAATTTCAAGTCGAAGTTTCTGCAGAAATACAGAAAATTCCAGAATCCTATTTTGACTTGGATTTTACTCTAGGATGACATCTAATCCAACTTGGAGTCTAAGTCAGCCCTAAACCGCCCTACCTTTGTTTCTACACTATAAATAGCCACCTTAGGACTAGATTTTGAATGAAATTTTTATTCTCATAAGATATATTGTTTAGTTGAAGATTTGGAGGAGAAAAACCCTAGGAGCCGCCGCCCCTTCTCTTCTTCTTCCATAGATAGGGATAATTTAAGCTTGGAAGGGAAATCTTATCTAATTTAGGTAATTTAGGATTAAATTCCAAGCAAGCTATTCAACGTTTTCATAATCTTTAGATATCAATGATCCAGGTTATTTATGTCAAGAGGGAGATTAATTCTATGTTGGAGGGTTTTCTTTAATTGTTTTTTCAAATCTATTCACTGCTTTTTAATTAATTGTTTTCTTTAATTTTCTTGACTGCTTTCTTAGTTAATTTTACTTGTTTGTTAGATTTAATTCATTTCTACTTCCAAAATTCTCTTTATTTATTTTGTTTTTAATAAGAAAAGAATAATAACCTATCTCTCTGTGGGATCGACCCCTACTTGCCCTAGCTATTTATAGTTAGTAATTGTTGGGATTATTTTTATGATTGCTGACGACCGATCAGTAGCACTTACATTGCCATATTCACTGGGAAGATCTAGCTTGTAGGCGTTGTTGTTGATCCTCTCCAAGACTTGGAATAGACCATCTCCATGAGGTAAGAGCTTAGACTTTCTCTTTTCAGGAAACCTCTCCTTCCTTAGATGCAACCAAACCCAATCCCCGGGTTCAAAGATCATCTCTTTGCGCCCCTTGTTAGCAATCTTCATGTAGTGTTGTGTTTTCTTCTCAATTTCAGCTCGAACCCTAGCATGAAGTTCTCTAACATAATCGGCCTTCCTTTGTCCATCCATGTCGACTTGCACACTCAAAGGTAAACTCAACAAATCTATTAGGGTCAAAGGATTAAAGCCATACACAGTTTCAAAAGGTGAATATCCAGTGGTGCTATGTATGCTTCTATTATATGCAAATTCGACATGAGGTAGACAATCCTCCCAAGTTCTTAAGTTCTTTTTAATTAAAGCCCTAAGCAAAGTAGACAAAGTTCTATTATCTACCTCTGTTTGACCATCAGTTTGAGGATGACAAGTAGTAGAAAATAACAACTTAGTACCTAACTTAGCCCATAAAGTTCTCCAAAAGTGACTTAAGAACTTAGCATCTCTATCACTTACAATCGTCCTAGGCATTCCATGTAGTCTAACAATTTCTTTAAAGAACAAATTAGCTACATTAATGGCATCATCCGTTTTAGTACATACAATAAAGTGAGCCATCTTAGAAAACCTATCAACAACCACAAAGATAGAATCTTTACCTCACTTAGAATGAGGTAAACCTAACACAAAGTCCATGCTAATATGAGTTTATGGTTCATGAGGAATAGGCAAAGGAGTATACAATCCATGCGGTTTAGAAGTAGATTTAGCTTGCAAACAAACAATGCAACTAGCAACATACTTCCCTACATCATGTCGCATCTTAGGCCAAAAGAAGTGTTCATGCAATATGTCATATGTTCTATCAACTCCAAAGTGACCCATTAAACCCCCTTCATGTGATTCCCTCAAGAGCAAGATGCGCAAAGAACAAGAAGGCACACACAATCTAGATTCCTTAAACAAAAATCCATCATGCTTATAATACTTTCCAAAACCAGAATTTTCACATGCTTTAAAGAGTTCACCAAAATAAACATCACTAGCATACAATTCCTTAATATACTCAAAACCAAGAAACTTAGAATCAAGCATGGAAAGTAAGACATACCTCCTTGATAAAGCATCGGCTACCACATTCTCCTTACCTTGTTTGTATCGCACAACATAAGGAAAAGACTCAATGAATTCGCTCCACTTAGCATGTCTCTTGTTTAACTTTTGTTGGCCCCTTAAATACTTCAAGCTCTCATGATCCGTATGAATCACAAATTCCTTAGGCCAAAGGTAGTGTTGCCAAGTTTGCAACGCCCTCACAAGAGGATACAACTCTTTGTCATAGGTTGGATAATTCAATGCAGCCCCATTTCAATTTCTCACTAAAATATTGCGACGGGCTTCCCACCTTGCATTAAAACAGCTCCAATTCCAACTCCTGATGCATCACATTCAATCTCAAAAGTATTGTTAAAGTTAGGTAAAACAAGCAAAGGAGCATTAGTTAGTTTATCCTTCAACGTCTCAAATGCTTCTTGTTGTTCATCTCCCCACTTGAATGGTGCATTCTTCTTCATAACACTTGTAATAGGGGCGGCTAAGGTGCTAAAGTCCTTAACAAACCTCCTATACAATCCGACTAGTCCATGAAAAGATCTCACTTGTCCAACGTTGGTGGGTGTTGGCCATTCTTTTATTGCCTTGATCTATTCCTCATCAACCTCTATACCTTGCAATGAAACCACAAAACCAAGAAAAACAAGCTTGTTTGTGCAAAAGGTGCACTTCTTAAGGTTAGCATATAATTTCTCAACCCTAAGTACATCTAACACACATCTTAGATGCCTAACATGCTCATCTAGGTTTCGGCTATACACAAGTATATCATCAAAATAAACAACAACAAACTTGCCAATAAAAGCTCTTAAAACATGATTCATTAATTGCATGAATGTACTAGGTGCATTAGTCAATCCAAAAGGCATAACTAACCATTCTTACAACCCTAATTTAGTTTTAAAGGCAGTTTTCCATTCATCACCCTCTTTCATGCGAATTTGATGATAGCCACTCTTAAGATCAATCTTAGAAAATAAACAAGCACCATGCAATTCATCTAGCATATCATCTAATCCAGGAATAGGGTGACGATACTTTACCGTTATGTTGTTTATTGCCCTACAATCAACACACATTCTCCAAGTCCATCTTTCTTAGGAACAAGCAAAACAGGAACGGCACATGGAGAAAGGCTTTCACGCACAAAGCCCTTTTGAAGTAGCTCTCCAACTTACTTCTCTAATTCCTTTGTTTCGTCAGGATTAGTCCTATAAGCTGGCTTATTTGGTATTTGCGCTCCAGGGATGAAATCAATTTGATGCTCAATTCCCCTAATTGGCGGCAAACCACTAGGAATCTCCTCCGGAAACACATCTACATAATCACTCAAAAGAGAAACAATATTGCTTGGAAGCTCTCTTTCCAAGTCGTTAGTAGCTACAAGTGTATTCCTAAGCAAAAGTAAGATCAAAACAGAATTATCATGTAAAGCCTCTTTAATCTCACTCTTAGTAGCTAGCATACACTCCTTAACAACTTTCCTAGAACTAGCATGCTTATCAACCAAATCAGGTTTGCCTTCAACGCAATTCACATTCAAATTAGCATGTTTAGTCTTTTCTTTAGTCCTAAAATGAGATTCCATCTTAGCAAATTCCTCTTTCAATTTTAATTGATCTTTTAAAGCTTCTTGAGGTGATAAAGGAATCAAGGTAATAGGACGTTTACCACACATAAAGGAATACTTATTTGTTTCACCATCATGATGGACCTTGTGGTCATATTGCCATGGACGTCCAAGTAGAACATGATATGCTTGCATCGGTAGTACATCACAAAGCACCTCACCATTGTACCTGCCCAAAGAGAGAGAAACTAAAACTTGTTTGTTAACCTTAATCTCCTCTCTATCATTGAACCATCCTAAACTATAGGGTTTAGGGTGTTTAGTGGTGGATAACGCAAGCTCCTTCACCAAATACACACTAGCTATATTTATGCAACTTCCTCCATCGATGATCACACTACTAGGCTTCCCATTCGCATACATCCTAGTAGGAAACAAATTCTCCCTTTGATTTTGCACATCTTCTTTAACATAGGCACTTAAAGTTCTCCTTGCAACTAAATTCAAGAGTGCCGGTGTTGAACCTTCACTATCATCATCATCGGTTTGTACCTCTACTTCATCATCTCCATCTCCACTTGATCCAAGTGCAATATCCTCATCTTCACTTACGATTTCACCATTGTCATTAGTAAGCATGACTTTCTTGTTAACGCAATCCCTTGCAAAGTGTCCATATCCTTGACACTTTAAACACTTTACATAGTTCTTAGAAGATGAACTTGATGAAGACTTAGAATCGGTTTTAGGGGTAACACCCTTTTTCGCACTCCTTTTCTTTTGATGACTTGTCATCCTTCTTTATTGGAGTTTTCCATGAGCTTGATGATGATGAAAAGCTCTTCTTATTCCTCTTTACTTGACTCTCGGCCTTCAAAGCATGTTGAAGTAATTCCTCAACATCATAGTGTTGTTGCATCTCCAAAATATCATGAATTTCTCTATTCAATCTCGCCATAAACCTAGCTATAGTAGCTTGTGGAGCTTCATCAACCTCGGCCCTAGACATTAACAACATCATCTCGGAGTAGTACTCATCAACACTCCTAGTTCCTTGCCTCAAAGATTGCAACTCTTGGTAGAGACCATTAGTGTAAAAGCTTGGAACATACCTCTTCCTCATAAGGCTCTTTAACGACAACCATGTATCAATAGGTCTTTCCAAATTTCTTCTTCTTGCTTGCACTAATTGATTCCACCAATTCAAAGCATTCTACGTGAATTCAAGAGTAGCAATTTGCACCTTCTTTGGCTCGGCATGTGGATAGTAATCGAAGTACATATCCAATTTCGATTCCCACTCCAAATAATCGGATGGAGACCCTCTCCCATTGAATTTAGGGATCTTGTATTTGATGTTGTCTTTAATCTCTTCTCTTTCGATTCCCCTCCTAGGCCGCAAATTCTCATTGATTGCTTGGCCTCCAAGCTCTTGTTGCCTCAATCTTTCCATGGGATCGATTCTAGGAATTTGCCTCGGTGGTGGAAGCTGAATCCTCTCATTGTTTTGTGCGGCATTAGCCCTTTGTTGAGGTGGTTGAGCTTGTTGATTTTGGCCATCCTTTACTTGTTGGACATCATCGGCCAAGGCATCGAATTTAGTATCCATATTGTCCAAACGTTGCATTAGAGCTTGCAACATAGCAGCCACGTTGGCTTGTTCTTGTTCTCCTTCCATAATACCTACAAAAAGAACAAAGATTAGTAGTAAAAATCCTCATAAGTGTGTGTGTGCTTATACCTTTAACTTGTGCTCTCGTATTTGTACTCAAGTCCTATGGATTGGCGGTCCACTACTCTCTTAATGATCTCACAAGATTTGCCTTTTACTAGCTTCAATAGGCCTAATAAGAGCAACTCCTAGAGCACTCCTTTCTTCTCGTGACCTACTTGAGGAACAAACAATTAGTAGCAAAGTTATTTGTGAATCAAAAGAAAAGTGATCTTAAACCAAACCAAACCACTTAATGCAGGCTCCTTATGTCGAAATTCTTCTCCAAAGTTGCTGCACAAAAACTCAATTCAAGCACAAATCACAATATCAAATCGGTTAGCATAAACCCTAATACCACTTGTCTCCTATTTGTACCACTTGAATCCAATAGGGTTTGTAACCTGAAATTCTTCAAATCAAAACTCAATTCACAGCAAAAGCAATCCAAGGATCTCAATTACACAAACAATTTAGGGTTATTGCAACTAATTAGATCAATTGCACAAGAAAACCCTAATCCCCAAATTTCCCAAACTAAAACCCTAATTCCTGGAAAAAATCGATAACAACACATATTTTTTTTTTCAATATTTTTCCCAGAAAGATCACACTAAAACAAGTCTAGATGTCAAATTTCAAAGCTTTCCGAGCGCAAACGAATCCAGAACAAAAATCACAAGTTTCTAGTCGAAAATTTTATTTATTTATTTATTTATTTTTTTCGATATAGCTACTAGTTATAAGGGACTCAAATCTGAAATTTCAAAGCAAGAAGATGTAAGATGAATCGGCTATGAATTTTCAAAGTTGCTGAATTTTTTGAATTTTCAAGAAGGTGGTGCGATAAGAACTTTGATGAATTTTGATGGATGAAAACTTGATGAATGATGGAAAGAATGATAGATTTACCGATTGAAGATGACAACCTATGCTTTGATTACCAATTGATACGAATCCAGTTGTATTAGATTCAAGTCTACCATTTGAATATCCACCAAAGTCGACTTGAAGTTCTTCAACTCCTAGACTTGTATGTCGATGACCTCCACAAGGCTACTCCTCCTCTTTCGTCGGCTTTAGGAACTCAATTAGACCTGCAATTGAATTCTCAAGATCACAAGATTCACAAACAACTAAGTTATCTCAACCTAATTGCTTGCTAGGACTCTACAAGATGAAAAACCCTAAGTTTGCTCAAACTAGAACAATGAAGCCAAAGAAATCGATATGGGTATAAACCTCTCAACTTTATTGATTAACTTGACTTATGTTTACAAGAGATAAAAGAGCCCTTATATAGGGGAGGGGTTGGCGCATAACCTACTCCAAACCCAAATCCTAATCCTATAAGGGGCGGCATACATAAAAGGAAGGAACAAGGAAATAGCCTACTCCTTGTCCTACTAGGAAAAGTAAATAACATTACATAATTAAGCAAGGATTGGACTTAGTCAAACAAGGCCCAACCCAATGTCTTCTAGACTAAATAAATAACTAATCTAAGATAGAATAAAGGCCCCAATGGCCGAATTACACAATACTAAGCCTAATGCTCATCGATGGATAACATGGTGCACACCATGGAATCGTTTGGAATATTCCTTGGTGTGTGGTCTTCAAATCGGCCCAATGAGTCTTCAATGGCCTTCAATTCTTCAAGATAAGATCTTATAAAACCCACTAAAGCTTCCTTAAACCTTTTAGCCCGAGCCCTTGTTATTGGACCCAACGGTATAGTTAAAGGATCATGTGGCCGGTTGTGGCCGGGCATGGCTGAGTAATGTTGCCGGTTGTGGCCGGGCATGGCCATGTCGCGTAGCCGGTGATGGCCGGGTATCTCCAAGTCGCGTGGCCAGTGTTACGCGGCTTCCCCAAACAATGGTCGGTCACAAGTGCTTCCATCTCCATGCTCCTCCAAGCTAGCATCAATGACAACTCCATGATCTTCATTGGCTCTAATGTGTCCTTCTAAGCCATGGTAAGCCCTTGGCGCTTAAGATCTGGTGTCTAGTGGTGATGAAAATGCTGATCATAGTTTTAGTGAGGTTGAGGAGGCAAGGATACTAGAATAGAATGAAGAAGATGATGAGGATTTATGCCTGATAATGTGGAGTATGATAGTGACAATGGAGGTGTGGGAGCAGATCTAGAGCTTGTCACTTCAAGGAACATAGTTGAACAGGATAAATTAAAAAGTTAGAGGATCTCGGGGGTTTAGAAATAAATGAAATTCATATGCAGCAAAGACAAAAAAGGAAAATAAAGGTGAAGGCTAGTGGGCCTGAAAATGTTGGTGAGCCAAGTGGTGAAGGGCCAACTGAAGCTGACAAAGATGGGTCAAAGAGTCCATATTTTGACTTAGATCAGCGACACAACTTCATTAAAGCTGATAATGATGATTCAGAGGTAGATGATGCTCAAAGATGCATCTCAAGTGGCCTACATTTCAGGCCTGATGGATCTGTACCAGATTTCTTTAAATAACAGATTTTCACTAGGTCAGCTCATTTCAAAGCAGCATTGAAGGAATACAGTTTGGGAAAGCAGAAGGCATATTATTGCAAGAAGAATGACAAGCAGAGAGTGAGGGCTCATGTTCTGCTAAGGGGTGTGAGTAGGAGATTATGGCTTCATATCACTGTGGTGATGGGACTTTCAGAGTGAAGACATACCATGATTACATACCTACATGGATGCCCCTAAAAATAAAAGGCTTACTGCCAAGGTGGTGGCAGAGAAGTTGAGTGATGATATTGCCCAGATGACTTTCATGAGAGCAAAACAGATTAGGCAATTGGTGTAAAAAAAAGATGGCATCATAATAGACTTCTCCAAAGCAAGAAGGGCCATATTGATAGTGATAAAAAAGCTGCAGATGCAATATCTCAAAGAATACAAGCTTCTAAGGGCATATGCAGCTGAGTTGGTTAGTACAAATCCTGGGACAACAGCCCATCTTGAGGTCGACAGGTCTAAAGATGATAAACCGAAATTCAAGAGAATGTATTTGTGTTTTGGGCCTTTGAAGGATAATTTGAGAGAAGGTTGTAGGACAATGATAGGTCTAGATGGTTTTTTCCTTAATTAAAGGTTTAGTCAAGGGTCAGTTGGTGGTTGCTGTCGAGAGAGATGGGAATAATCAAAAATTCCCCATTGCTTGGGCAATAATTACTGGAAATGATAATAGGGATAATTGGAACTGGTTTGTGAATCTGCTTATGGAAGATTTAGAGATTGTGGATGGATTAGGGTGGACTTTCATTTCTGATATGGATAAGGTAACTTACTAAACAGGAACTTTTTGAGTCTTTATGTGTTTTTAGTTTATATTGATTAGTTTTATTGTGTCTTGTAGGGTTTGTTGAAAGCTATCTTAGTGAGCATGCCATATGTGGAAGCAAGAAGATGTGCACACCATATTTATGCAAGACTTAGTAAGACTTGCACTAAAGATGAACTTAAGATGCGATTCTAGAAGTGTGCAAAAATAACAAACTTGGCTGAATTTAACAAGGAGATGGAAGTGTTGAAACAGATGGATTCTAATGCACATAAACATTTGGTAACTAATTGGGATCCAGCCTATTGGTCCCTTGCATATGCATATGATCTATCCAAACATGATGTCATAGATAATAACATGTGTGAGTGCTTTAATGGGGTAATTTTAGAAGCTAGACATAAGCCTATCATTTCTATGTTGGAAGATATTCAGGTTTATGTGATGAGGAGGACTGTTAGAAACATAAAAGCTGCAAAAAAGTGGAAAGCTAATTGTGGTCCTAGAATCATTGCAAAGTAAGAGAAAAATAGAACTATAACTGGAAAAATGGGAAGTATAGTGGAATGGAGCTGATAACCATGAGGTTTTTAATACTAATATAGAAAAGGGAACTAGGGAATCTTATGCAGTAAACCTTAGGAACAAAACATATTCTTGCAGGGGTTTTTATGTTAGTGGTATTCCATGCCACCATGCTTTAGCTACCATTATTTATAATGGAAACTATCCTCTTGACTATGTTGACTCTTGGCATATCAAAGAGGTCTATTTGAAGGCCTATAACAATTTATTAAAGGTTGTTAAGGGGCAAACGTTTTGGCCCGAAACAGATAGTGAGGAACTTCTGCCACCAACAGTGCCTAAGGCCAAGGGAATGAGACTAACGGAAAGGATAAGAGAGGAATTGGAAGGTCGCAAGTGGTCAAGTAGAATTAAAATTGGAAGGAAAATGAACTGTGGCATTTGCAGACAACCTGGCCGCAACATATCCAAATGTCCAGCAAACCACATGAATGTAAGTGCTCAAAATTGTTACATTGCGATTAGCAGCCCTAAAATTTGATCTCCCAATCCTAAACTTAGGAAGACAAGTTCAAGTCAACCTAACCCATCAATTGCTAAAAAGCAAGGGAAAAAACCTATGCAACATGTTGTTCGAAGGCATTATACAGTTGTTAATGTCGTTTTAAAACCATTTGTGTTAATTGGTCTGCCTTTTAGTACTTGAGAAATGCTTTATATTTATGCCATTGTTTGATATATCAGCCTGGAAAAGAGACTCAAGTTACAATTGGAATACCTGTTGATGGGCCACCACAAAACATGACCTCTGTCAAGGAACTTAAAGTGAGAACCTAAAAATATTTTGCTTCTGTTTCCCTATATTTTTGTTCTTAATTAACCCATTCTTTCATTGATTTCTACTATGAGCTAGCAAGAATGAAAGCATTCCATGCAAGGGAAGTTGCTACAAATCAAAGCCCCTACTCAAGAGAGTAGGGAAACATGTTAATGCAGCTGAGAGGAAGAATTTTTATTGTCATAATGGTAATGTAACCAAAACAATGATATGTTTTGTATATTTTTGTGTAGTTAGGAAATCTGATGGATTAGGGTACCAATTTGTCGGTTTAAGGTACCAAAACAATGATATATTTTTGTGCAGGTACCGATATGGCACAATACAAACATTCACAATTGGGTTCAATGTATTTAAGGCTCTTTTGATGGTTTAGGGTAACAAATTGTGTAGCATTTGACTATATTATCAATTTACTATATTAATCTACTAGATTTCACCAAAATCGAGTCCATTTCCATTAACAGAATTTAATTGAACTGGATATATATTTGCTTAATAAAACGTGAAGTATGTTGTCTGACAGAAGTGAAAAACAATGGTAGGGAAAGAGAAAAAAAAACCCTATGTAGATATATAAATAAAACGTGGTGGGTCCCACTTTTATTTTGCTTTTTTTTCAAAAAAATTTCCCCAAAATTTTTTTTAGAATATTATGTGGCACATGACACGTAAGCAAAGTTGACGGCGTCACTATCACGTAGGCCAGTTTACCGGTGGACCTGACGGATTTTAACGAGAGGGACCCAATTGCTCTGTTAACTCCACTTTAGGGACTCAATTGCTTATTTTTTCACTTGAGGGACCTATATGCACATTTTACACCACTTCAGGAACCAATTCTGTACTTTTACCCACAGAGAGAACTTGTTAGTGGCAACCCAACGTGTATGTTGCACACTAATCTTAAAAGCTTAAAACCTAAAAGGATATTTAAAAAGCCATTTAAAAGTAAATCTTGAATTCAGCCTCTATGCGATGTGTGAAAAAAGAAAAACAAGTTGCTGCTAAGCTACATAATTTACTACTTGTAATGGAGAGATACTGCGAACAAAAAGTTAGGAACCAATGGCTCAAAGTTGGTGATCAAAATAGAGTTTAAATTATATTAGGATGATCCTAAAATGTGGGGTTTTTAGGATCCCATTAGATTTATGCCACGTAATTCTTTGTAATGATTTTCAATGATAATCAAGTTATATTATGCATCATATCTGATCGAGCCAAAATTAACCCTATTTTTATAGTCATTTTCCTATGCTTTTTGCTATTTTTATGTGTATTTTAACCCTATTTTATACACTACAACATAAATGGCCTTAGGCAACAATTTGTGAGCAACGGTTATTTTAGATCGTTGCCTAAAGACGCATTAGTCAACACATATATAGAATGTTGCATTAAATTTGATAATATGCAACACTGTTTAGCCAACGATGTATAAGTGTTGTCTATTTGGAGATTAGGCAACAAGTTAGCAACGTTGTTTATCAATGTTGCTCAAAATCCTTAGTGTATGCAACGATGAAAAGATGCGTTGCATGGTGTTGCCTAAAAGTCTAATGTTAGACATGTTGACTCCATGTGCTTTTGATGATAACAAAACATTCTATTTAGTGTGACTAATCAAGCTATCTAGTGTGCAATGTTTAATTGAGCAGTATACTTAATGTACGGTTATGGCCAAACCAATTCACATGAAGGTCATTAGCACAGAGGAAGCATACTATGATTAAAGCCCTTATGGAAAGCTCAAGTCAAGAAGGATTGATGAAGACTTAGCTCAGCACATCAAGGCAGAAGCAGAAGCTACAAGTTACTGTAGATAAGGTATTCAGCAGAAGGATGTATTAGTGCCAACAATGTGGAAGGTGAATTTAGTGGGACTAATACCAGAAGCAAAAGTCAATACCAGAAGAAAGGATTAGTGCCAATAATAAGAAGCATCACTTTAGTGGGACTACCAGACATCAACAGCAAGTCAGATCTTCCCAAACGATAGATAAAGTCAACTACAACGACTATAATTCAAATGGAACTTTCAACGCCATAAATTAACAGATGTGAAGGATTTGGAATTGATGAAGAATATGATCGTTGGAGGCAAATCTAAATATTTAAGGAAACAAATTGACATAATTGAGGGATTTGCTTTTAATGTGGAGAAGACCATTGGAGGCATATTTGACTATATAAAGACTCAGGAAAAAGAACAGAAAACAACAAGAAATACAACCAAGAAGCGCTACACTCAACTTTTTCATACTGCTTGGTTTTTGCAAGATCACTCAAAACTCTATTCATTGTAAATCTTGCCTGAACTTAACCTTGAACCTACTCAGTGTATCTAGATCATATAGGATCACTCTACACACTCTTCAAACTATATCTTTGATTGTAAACAGTGCGGGGAGCACTTGTTCTAAGCTTGGGGAAAGCATAGGTTTTTGATCAGTGCGGGGAGCACTTGTTTGAGCTTGGGGAAAGCTCTGTGTTGTCAAGCTTGGGGAAAGCTTGGTTGCTGTAACGGCTTGGTGTAGGCCCGTAACTACATCGGATTAGTGGATTGGTTGAAATCCTTGGTGGGGAACCAAGGTAGAGGACGTAGGTCAGGAGGACCGAACCTCTATAAATTGCTGTGCACTGATAAGATATCTCTAATCCCTTTTAGTTACTCTGCATTAAAGCTTTCATTGCATGCCATCGTCTATTCATTAACCTCTCTGTTATTTATCTGTTTCCATATTGCACTTGTTCCTTTATCTGTTCTGCATATCTGAATTAGTCGCAATATTGTTCTGTTTTCTTTTATTCCCACTAATTTTGTCATACATATTGGTCGCACTAACTTTCTGTTGTGCAGAAGAGTTAGTAAGTTCTTCAAAGTTTTAAAAGTCTGCTATTCACCCCCCTCTATCAACTCATATGGGACCAACAATTGGTATCAGAGCCTATCTCTTGATCAACAGGACTAACATCCTCAAGAGAGATCCACTATGGCTACTGGACAATCATCATCATCAAATGTTGCAAACACAATCGTAGAGGGACAGTCCACTCACAGACCTCCTCTGTTTGATGGGACTAACTACCAATGCTGGAAGAATAGAATGTCTGTCTACATGCGAGCTCATGATCTAGAAATGTGGGAAGTGACCATGAATGGTCCCTGTACCCCGCAAGAAGAAGATGCAGAGAGGAAGCTCGTTGATAAAGAAAGGAGTAAATGGTCTGCTGATGATATCAGAAAATATCAAATAAATTACAAGGCCATCAATACTCTACATTGTGCTCTCAATGTTTCTGAGTACAATAGAGTCTCCACATGTGAAACGACAAAAGAGATTTGGGACAAGCTTCAAGTTACACATGAAGGAACATCCCAAGTAAAGGAATCCAAGATCAATCTGCTCACACTGGATTATGAATCTTTCAGAATGGATTCTAATGAGACTATAACAGAAATGTATGACAGATTTGTTGCCATCATTAATCAGCTGAAACAGTTGGGAAAGTCCTTTCCAGAAGATGAACTAGTGAGAAAATTGCTTAGAGCACTTCCAAAATCATGGAAGCCAAAAACTCTAGCAATCTGAGAATGCAGAAACTTGAGAACTACAACACTGGATGACATAGTTGGTTCACTGCTCACTTATGAAAGAGAACTAAAGCATGATGAAGAACTAGACAAGAAGCAGAATGAGAAGAAAAAAGGTCTTGCTCTCAAAGTCTCTGCTCTAGAGGAAGAAATAGAAAGGCTAACCATGGAAGAAAGTGATGACACTAGTAATGAGAGTGAATCTGCAATGATAGTAAGAAAGATCAGAAGATTGATGGGAAGAAAAAAATTTCAGAAACAAGAAAAACCATAGACGAGACAGATACAAATTCAGAAATGAAGAAGTTCAACTTACCTGCTTCAGTTGTGGGAAATCTGGACACATCAAAAGTGACTGTCCACATAACAGGATGGAAGCACCAATGAAGGATAAAAGGAAAAAGAAAGCAATGGTTGCTGCTACTTGGTCAGACAGTGATGATTCAGATTCAGACATCAGTGACATTAAACAAGGAGCAAAGGCCAACCTCTGCCTCATGGCAGATGAAGAAAATCCTGAGGTAGACTCTGAACTTTCTGAATTAACTGTTGAAGAAATAATGGATGAATCTGTTTAACTCGTCAAAATGTTTAAAAGTTTGAGGAAGAAATACAAAGAATCAATACTAAGTTTAGAATCTGTTAAAGAGGACTATGATAGCATGCTGAATAAAATTAACACTTTAAATGCTGATTTGAAACATGTTAAAACTGAAAATGAGAAACTACTAAAAGAAATCGAGGAATTGAAAAAGGAGAAAATTGATGTCACTAATAATAATGTGAAAATTGCTCAGACTAATGAAAGTCATAACAGGAGATATTCTAGTCCTAGAATTATGAACTGTTATACCTGTGGCAGAAGAGGTCACCAATCCTCTGAATGCTATCAGAAGGATAGGTACTCTTCCCGAACTAAATTAAATTGGGTGCCTAAAGGTACATATGTTATTGCTAACCCCCAAGGACCCATCAAAGTATGGGTACCTAAAACAACAATTTGAAACCTTGTGTATGCAGGTTGAGCAAGAGCTACAAGACTACTGTTTGGAAGCTCAACCGAAGGAAAAACAGCCCTGGTACCTGGACAGTGGCAGTTCTAGACACATGACAAGAGAAAGAAAGATATTTCAAGTGCTTAAAATGAAAAATGGAGGAAATGCAACTTTGGAGACAACTCCAAAGGGAAGATTCAAGGAATTGGGACAATTGGAAAAGGTTCTGCTCAGATCACTCATGTCCTGTTTGTAATGGGACTAAAACACAATCTGCTAAGCATTAGTCAGCTTTGTGACAAGGGACATAGAGTATGTTTTGACTCTCACTTATGCCGAGTCTTTGACATTAATACTAATAAGCTCAGATTTGTTGGTAAGAGGGACGGTAATGTATATGTTATCTTTCTCGATGATTTATCCTTGGAAGATGATATCTGTTTGATGGCTAACGATGCTTCTGATAGTTGGTTATGGCATAAAAGATTCGGCCATGCTAGCATGAACACCATCTCGAAGTTGGTGAAAAGAGACCTAGTCAATGGTCTGCCCAAACTGAAATTTGATACTAACAGAATATGTGAGGCATGTCAGTTTGGAAAGCAAGTCAGAAGCTCTTTCAAGTCAAAGAATGTTGTCTCAACTTCAAGACCACTTGAGCTTTTGCATATTGATCTATTCGGTCCAATTTATGTCATCAGTATGGGAGGTAAGTCCTATGGCTTTGTGATTGTTGATGATTACTCTAGATATACATGGGTTTACTTTCTCAGTCATAAGGATGATGCTTTAGAAGCTTTTGCTAAACACTGTAAACTTGTTCAGAATGAAAAAGGCTTTAACATCAGTGGTATTAGAAGTGACCATGGTGGTGAGTTCATAGGCCATGATTTTGAAAGTTTTTGCAATGAAAATGGTTTTTCTCACAATTTTTCTGCTCCTAGAACACCACAACAGAACGGTGTGGTGGAAAGGAAAAACAGAACACTAAAAGACATGGCTAGAACTATGATTTGTGAAAACAATTTATCAAAGTATTTTTGGGCTGAAGCCACTCAAACTGCAGCTTATATTTTAAATCGGGTCTCCATCAGACCTATGCTTTCAAAAACTCCTTATGAGCTTTATAAAGGGAGAAAACCAAATATTTTTCACTTTAGAAGCTTTGGCTGCAAGTCTTTTGTTTTGAATAATGGAAAACACACCGTTGGAAAGTTCAATGCCAAAAGTGATGAAGCCATTTTTCTTGGCTATGCCCTAAATTCTAAAGCTTACAGGGTGTTTAACAAATCTTCTCTAGTTGTAGAAGAATCAATACATGTTGTTTTTGATGAGACTAATGCTACACCGAGAAAGGTAGTTGTTGATGATGATGATGCAGATGAAATTAGTGCGAGCATAAAACAGGTGCAAATTTGGTGACACTAATTCTGTTCCTGAGGAAAAGGAAAGTCAAGAAGATCCTCCTATTGAAAGTTTACAGAGAGTAGAAGAACAACATAATGATCTTCCAAGAGCTTGGAAGTATATAAGGAATCACCCCATTGATCAAGTTATCGGTGATCCTAGAGAAGGATTAAGAACCAGAAGTGGCCTTAAAGAGACTTGTGAATTTGCAGCATTCATTTCACAAGTGGAACCAAAAACATTTGATGAAGCAGAAAAGGAAGAAAGTTGGATGACAGCAATGCAGGAGGAGCTAAACCAGTTCGAGCGAAGCAAAGTCTGGACTTTAGTGCCAAGACCTAAGGGTCACCCTATTGTTGGCACTAAATGGGTCTTCAGAAATAAGTTGGATGAGACTGGGTGAATTTGAGATGAGCATGATAGGTGAGCTGACATTTTTTCTTGGACTACAAATCAAACAATGTAAAGATGGTATCTTCATCAATCAGGCCAAATACACTAAAGAGATGTTGAAGAAATTCAACATGTATGAAAGCAAGCCAATGAACACACCTATGGCTAGTGGGACTAAACTGGACTCAGATGAAAAAGGTAAAGAAGTGAACCAGAAGCTCTACCGAGGTATGATTGGATCACTTCTATACTTAACTGCTAGCAGACCTGATATTCTTTTTAGTGTATGCTTATGTGCAAGATTTCAATCTTGCCCCAAAGAATCTCACATTTCTGCTGTCAAGAGAATTCTTAGGTATCTCTTGGGAACAACAAGTCTTGGCTTGTGGTATCCAAAGGGTACATGCTTGGAACTTGTAGGATACTCTGATGCAGACTTTGCTGGTAGCAAGACTGATCGAAAGAGCACCAGTGGGACTTGCCAATTCCTTGGAAGCACGCTTGTCTCATGGTCATGTAAAAAGCAGAACTCAGTGGCATTATCAACTGCCGAGGCTGAGTATATAGCTGCAAGAAGTTGCTGTGCTCAAATACTATGGATCAAGCAACAATTGAGAGACTTTGGAGTTGAAATAAGCAATGTGCCATTGTTGTGCGATAACACCAGTGCCATCAACATCACCAAGAACCCAGTTCAGCACTCATGCACCAAGCACATCGAGATAAGACATCACTTCATTTGAGACCATGTCCAAAGAGCTGATATCGAAATTAAATTTGTTGATACCTTGCATCAACTTGCTGACATATTTACTAAGCCACTGTGTGATGAGAATTTTAGTCGCATTAGAAATGAATTAGGGATGATGGATGCATGTCATGTGTGATCATGCATTATTCATTCAGAATTGACTATGGTTGCTCACACTAAAAATTTGTTTGACAGTAGTGGGACTAAAATTCTTTCAAAACTGTCAGGATTTAATCCTGACACGTCAGCCCTTTATTAGCAGGAAGTTTCCCTCTTTATTTCACCGTCAAATATTTTTAAATTTAATTTTTGGAAAAACGCTTTTTATTCAAATCATTTATTTTCCTTCTATTTTCCAAGATCTCCTTCCTTTTTAAAACTCTTCTCTTTCTATTATAAATTGATTTTTTCTCTTTAAACCTTTTTCATTAACTATGTTTTTGAGCAAACCCTAGTTTTATTCTCTCTCCAGCATCGGCATTCAGCACTTGCACGTTGCACTCCTCTGCTCTCGATTCTTTTCTCGCTTATACTCTATCAAAATCAGTACGGAAAAGAGTCAGAAATCTGTTGATAAGGGAAAACAGAAGAAGAACGAGACCATCGGCACAAATATTCCTTCAGGATCAAAGGAAGGGACATCTAAGCCAAAGAGTGCTAAGATAAAACGCCCAAATGATAAAGTACCAGTCAATCACTTCAGAGATGCAACTCATAAACTGAGGTATGACAACTTGAACAAGTTTGAAGTATTGCCTGCAAAAACTCTCGATTGGAAGAAGTTGTCGAAAAATCCTAAATATGCCGATCTTCACAGCAAATTTGCTAAGATGAATTGGTTAGAAATCACATAGTTTGATGAGACTGAAGCTAGTGATAGTATGGTGAGAGAATTCTTTACTGGTATCATTACTGATAAACTGGCTAGTGGTGGAGATGATGCTCTATATGTTCATATATATGGCCAAGAAGTTGCGCTGACTGCTGAGAATATTGGTCAATTGTTAAAAATCGAATACTCTGAGGGTGACTCAAAACCACCTAAAGACTTTGATTACAATGGTGCTTGGAGAGTTATCAGTAGGAAGAAGGAAGTGAAAAAGAGGAAGAAGAAGGAGTTGCTGAAGAAGAAAAATCTGATGAAGAGGTTGATGAAGAATTTGCTGCAGAATCTGAAGATGATCAGGATGGAGATGAATCTGAAAAGGAGGAATATGGGACTGAAGAAGAGAAATCTAGTAGTGAGTATGAAGCTGATGAAAGTGAGGAAAATGTTCATGAAGTTGAAATTGCCTCAAAGGGTAAAAAGAAAGTCACCTCTGCTAAGGCTTCTACTCCCACTAGTAAAGATGGTTCAAGTACTCCGAGCAAAAAGAAAGATGCTGCCAGTCTCACTATATCGACTACTCCAGAAAGGAAACGACCAAGAATGAAGCATGCAAATGTTGATGAAACTACTTCAGAGAAACAGCAGTCCAAAAGATCAAAGAAAGCATGATGACTCTGGACCTGGTTTTCTGATCAAAAAGAGTTTATGCGAGATAGATGGAAGAACTTAGGATTCTTGCATACATTTGCATTGGCATATTTTGTTTAGCATAACATTTGCACTTTAGCATTCTGAATATTTTAGGCACCTGTGTGTGCTTTGGATATTTGGATATCTTTTGTCCTCCCTCCTTCTTTAATGGCACTGAATGTGCCTTTGGATTCTAATGGTTCTATCTTATCTTAGTAGGTGCTATCTATTGAGCTTATCTATGAACTTCTCTTATATTCTGGGATATTGCACCTTGTATTTGCTGCTACTAACCTTGTTTTGCAGAAAATTTTCAAACTCTTTTGTTGATCATGACAAAAAGGGGGAGAAAAATAAGAGCTTGAATTGAATTGTAGCTGCCTGAGTTAGTCAGAATACTACATGCCTGCGCTTTAAGGAGACTACTTTGAATGGGGTCGCAGGGGTTGAAGAATTGACTACTCAAAGGGGGAACTTCACAAACTTCAACGATTGGTATCAAATACTTCAATTGGTATCAGTATATTTCTCAAACCCCCTCTAGCAATTAGTGGAACTAATTTTATCATATCTTTTGATGCCACTAACTGCTCTATTAGAATTGATTCTTCAGTTATATTCTATCTCTCTTTACTTCATGCTCTGATCTGTTACTTTTGAGATAGATACTGCTGGTTGATCATATTGTCTCACACTTGGTTAACTTTATTTGCTCTGATGATTCTTTTTAACTAATGCTCTGATTTCTCTTTAGCTCTGATGCCTTTATTTCTGCTTTAGCATTTTTGCTCTGATCAATCTCACATGCTCTGAAGTTCTATTGCTCAGAATAGTTGCTTGAAGCAACTAATGCATATATTCAGGGGGAGCTTGGTAAAATTCTCTAACTTCTTATATCTTTTATTCATGTCACAACACTTCAATTCAAGGGGTGTTTTGTCATCATCAAAAAAGGGGGAGATTGTTGACTCCATGTGTTTTTGATGATAACAAAACATTCTATTTAATGTGACAAATCAAGCTATCTAGTGTGCAGTGTTTAATTGAGCAGTATACTTAATGTACGATTATGGCCAAACCAATTCACATGAAGCTCATTAGCACAGAGGAAGCATACTATTATTAAAGCCCTTATGGAAAGCTCAAGTCAAGAAGGATTGATGAAGACTTAGCTCAGCACATCAAGGCAGAAGCAGAAGCTACAAGTTACTGTAGATAAGGTATTCAGCAGAATGATGTATTAATGCCAACAATGTGGAAGGTGAATTTAGTGGGACTAATACCAGAAGCAAAAGTCAATACAAGAAGCAAGGATTAGTGCCAATAATAAGAAGCATCACTTTAGTGGGACTACCAGACATCAACAGCAAGTCAGATCTTCCCAAACGATAGATAAAGTCAACTACAACGGCTATAATTCAAATGGAACTTTCAACGCCATAAATTAACAGATGTGAAGGATTTGGAATTGATGAAGAATATGATCGTTGGAGGCAAATCTAAATATTTAAGGAAACAAATTGACAGAATTGAGGGATTTGCTTTTAATGTAGAGAAGACCATTGGAGGCAGATTTGACTATATAAAGACTCAAGAAAAAGAACAGAAAACAACAAGAAATACAACCAAGAAGCGCTACACTCAACTTTTTCATACTGCTTGGTTTTTGCAAGATCACTCAAAACTTTATTCATTGTAAATCTTGCCTGAACTTAACCTTGAACCTACTCAGTGTATCTAGATCATATAGGATCACTTTACACACTCTTCAAACTATATCTCTGATTGTAAACAGTGCGGGGAGCACTTGTTCTAAGCTTGGGGAAAGCTTAGGTTTTTGATCAGTGCGGGGAGCACTTTTTTGAGCTTGGGGGAAAGCTCTGTGTTGTCAAGCTTGGGGAAAGTTTGGTTGCTGTAACGGCTTGGTGTAGGCCCGTAACTACATCGGATTAGTGGATTGGTTGAAATCCTTGGTGGGGAACCAAGGTAGAGGACGTAGGTCAGGAGGACTGAACCTCTATGAATTGCTGTGCACTGATAAGATATCTCTAATCCCTTTTAGTTACTCTGCATTAAAGCTTTCATTGCATGGCATCATCTATTCCTTAACCTCTCTGCTATTTATCTGTTTCCATATTGCACTTGTTCCTTTATCTGTTCTGAATATCTGAATTAGTCGCAATATTGTTCTGTTTTCTTTTATTCCCACTAATTTTGTCATATATATTGGTCGCACTAACTTTCTATTTTGCAGAAGAGTTAATAAGTTCTTCAAAATTTTAAAAGTCTGCTATTCACCCCCCTCTAGCAACTCATACGGGACCAATAAGACAACACATAAAAAAACCATTGCTTAAGGTGTCAACCTAAGGCAACTAAAAATAGGAGTATTGCATAAGTTTTTAGAAATGTTGCCTATCCCCTCCCGGGCCCCTCAAGCCATTACTTAGCATTAACTTTTCATTTCTACTAATAAATGTGCTAGAATTTACATTATATATTATTCATATAAAAAAAGAACATACTACATGATCATAGGAAGTGGATCATCAATTATAAGAATCATCCTATCTAAGGATATTGTAATCGAGTCGAGTAGCGAGTTACTCGAGTTTGATTGAGTTTTAATTATCGAGTTCGAGCTCGGTTTGATAAGTTCGATATTTAATTAAAAAAATTCATTTTTAACTGGAATTCGAACTCGAGACGAGCACGACAAGCATATAAAGGTAATTTTTTTAATTAAATATAGAATATAATGTATATCTATATATGTGTGTGTACCGAGTAGCTCGACCAGTATCAAATCGAGCATCCTTGAGTTCAAGTTCCGCTCGATTCGATACTCGAGCGAGCTTGCCTTGACAATGAACTAGCCGAATTTGAATTTTCTTCGAGTCAAGCTCGAGTAGCTTGCGAATAGTCCTATTTCACGTACATCCCTAGATGTAACTAATCAATTCCATTTAAATTAGTATAAAAAATATATTTACTAACTTATTATTAATAGTTAGTTTTAATTATATCTTATTTTACTCATGACATAAAATCTTGAATTAATAGTTCAAGGTTTTTTCTTTGTTGTAATAGTTCAAGGTTAGATGAGTTAGTACTATTTCATTTAATTTAATATTTTTCCTTAAGAAATAGTACTATAATAATAAAGATACAAATAAAGGCCTCTGGCCAAATAAAAAAAACAAATAAAGGCCCAAAACGGAAGAATGAAAAAAAAAATGAACAGGAGTGGCGAGCTTGTAGCCAAAAATCAAAATCCATTTAGGCTCCCCCCTAGTCCGCCTTTCAATCCCCTATTTTTGAAATGGAAAGTTCAAATATTTCTCTCTTCCCCAAACCCTCAGAACGTTCCTTCCATAGTCAATTTTGGCATTCAATTTTTGCAAAGCACTTTTTACACCATCAATTTTCTTTGTTCCTCTTTCTATTCTTCTCAATCCCTAGTTTCTCATCATTTTATTACCTTTACAGTTTTCTTTGTTCCTCTTTCTCTCGAGTTTTGTTTTCTTATTCTTTTCCTCCTCAAACCTTATGTAATTAATTTTTCTTTTGGTGCGTAATTAATTAATGTTCTCTTTTTCTTGTAGTGATTGCAAATTGTCGCAATAGCAGATTTCAGGATCTTAGTTTCACAATTGATATTTGCAACATTAGGGAAATACAAATTAATTACATTAGGGAAACTCAAGCCTCATAGATTCAGGTATTTCCCTAATGTTGAAACTATATGTAATTGATATTTCCCTAATGTTTATTGTGCATTTGAGATGTTTGATAAAATGTCTCTTAGAAACCTATATTGGATCAATACAATCTCTTTACACTTTTGTTTTTTATTCTTTTAAATTCTATAGTAAAGGCAGGGGAACTAATTTCTGCTTGTGATATGTGCAGGCAAAGAATCCAACAAAGTCTTCAAACATGGATCAAACTTTTGAGGATATTGTTCATTTTTCTTTGTACAATTTTGTCAATTATATATCTTGTGCGATCGATGTTATGTGTACATTGTACTATTCATTCAAGTGAAATGAAATTTCATTTTTCCATAGCTATTATTGTATTTAGTTATTTTTGTATAATATTTTGTTGTACCAATTTCTGTATAATATTAACTTATAAATTAATAATTTTAAAATATTTTTAAATTTAATGTTACCTCATCTATACAATATATATATATATATATAGACACACATACACATATAAAAAGTGTTGGCAAAAGATAAATTTCATTGTATAATTGCGTTGCACATTGTTAAAAAGATGGTTACCTAAACATATAAAGTGTTACCAAATGCTAAATCAGTTGCCTAAACTCATATAAACGTTGCTCAAAGCAAAGTGTAGTTGCATATAGGTCAAAGAAAAATTGTTGCAAAATGTTGAAAATAGTTGCCATTGTTTCATAAAATTGTAGCCCTTTCTTTTACAAAAACGTTGCATATAATTGTTGAAAACAGTTGCCATTGATACGAAAAGACAACAGCCAAATCTGTTGTTGGCGAAAAACAATTAAGCGTTGCATTTGATCAAAGGCAACGGTCGCGGATGCAGCGGCTCAAAATCCGTTGCCTATTTGCTAATGCAAAGAAATGAAGTGTTTATGCAACAAATTAGGGGCGTTGCTGAATATTATTTTTGTTGTAGTGATAAGTATTTGTGTTTTTAGGTCTTGAAGAGAAGAAAAGTGGAAACTTATTGTTTTTCACTCTTTTTGGAGTTATTTTGATGACGTTTTACTCAAATATGGGCTTAGCAATTTGGAGTGAAGATTTAGAGATTTGAAGTTCGTGATTGAAGATTTATTGAAAATAATTTCAAGAATTGAAGAATTATTTCAAGAAGAAGAATTGAGGATTGAGCTTAAATCGCGAAGGATTGAAGATAAGTTATGAAGAAGCCTGAAAGCCTTTGATTTTTGGATATTTTATATGGGATAATACTCAGCTCATATAAGGCCACAATTGGAGTTAAAATCTCAATTTATGCCGCACAAGCCCAAGGAAATATCCAATTCCCGCATACTAGTCCTAGTTGAATTAGGATTCAGCGCAGTCTCGGTAAAAAGGCCATAACTTTTGATCTAGATGTCAAAAAATTGCATGTGAGTAGGCGTTGGAAAGATGACTCCGAGATCTAAAACTTTGCTTTGAAGCCCAAAGCCTAGTTCTGCCATCTTCAAGCCCGAAATTGCTGTCGAAATTTCTACACGATTCCAGAATTTTCAGGATCCTATTTTCGCTTGGATTTCGGTTCTAAGAAGACTTTTAAGCCAACTTGGAGACAAAATCAAGCCTCTAAACCGTCCTAGACCCTTCCTAAGTCTATATGGAGTCTAATTAGTCCACTATAAATATTCATCTCATCTAACCCTAGAGGATATACAATCACAATTCTAGATCTCTTTCTTTTCATCTTTTTCTAGTTTTTCTCTCTAGTTTTAGTTAAGGGTGTCGACACCCCTTGTTCAAGAAAAGGGGTGCGATATCCCTTGTGTTGTCAATGGAGGATTTCGTTCATCAAGTCTTGTAAGTTTTCTTATGCCTCTCATGGATTTGGGAAAATCCATGAGTATCTAAATTCTTAATACTTCTTATCTTTTGGTGAATTCAATCAATTAATTGTGGTGAGATTTATGTGCTTATAATTTGATATTTGTTCTTGATTCATAGTATGCTAATCTTTGTTTTATTTCATGATCTTGATTGTTATTAATTTAGAACGGCCGCTAAAGAGATAATTTGATAGATCTATAGTTAAATCAAATTTTAAGTGGAAGCTTGAGTTTGATTATGTGGTAACAAATTGGAGATGTTGGAGGACAATCCAATGAGATTAGTTTACCTTGTGTGTTTAAATATACATGAGTTTGGTTTTACTAGTTATGCATGTGTGAAAAATAATTGTTCTAAATGATTTATTCTTTAGCGATTTCTAAGCCTGGAAGGGTAATTGATTGTTAATGAATAAAAGGGGTAATTTAAGTTTGGAAAAGTAATCTTAACTAATATACATGTTAGGATTTATCCTAGACCAGTTATTAATAGGAATAAAATATTAAATTCATCTTTTAAATCAAGGATCCATAGTTAAATTGATTGATTTCTAACATTGGAGAAGAAGTATGCTTTATTATTATTGTTTTCTTTTAATTGTCATAATTTAGATTTAATTTACTTTGCTTTGTTTTTAGTTTAATTGTTTTCTTTATAATTATTCTTTTTAATCCCCTGCTTTCTTTTAAGAAAAAAGAGAATTTTGGTGAAGATTTTATCTTTGGATAAGTCTATTTCCCTTCTCTGTGGGATTCGATCCCTGCTTGCCCTATCTACTTAGTTAGGTTTTTGTGGGGATTATTTTTATGATTGCTGACGACCAATCAATATCTCACCAAATCAACTCTTTAACCCATTTTAATTATTTACCAAATTCAATATTAAAAAAAATTTATAAATTACAAATTATCTTTTTTTTTCAAAATTTCAACAATAAAAAAATTGAATACGATTTAAGGATATCAATTCAACAAAAAAATTAAAACTTAAATACAATTTTAAAAAATGAAACCAGCAGAAATAAATAAACAAAAAAAAATTTCACGTTACAATGAAATACACAATTAAAAAAGATATTTTAAAAAAAATGTAATTTTCATTCATAAAATGAAATTATAATGATCATACTATCAATTACAATAGATCGAAAAAAAAAAGTGTAGATCTAGATTTCGCTTCATGATTTGAAGTATCTAGTTGATTAATTTAGAGTCTTAAACCTTCTTCATAGATCTTTGACACGTGCAACCCCTCCTCATTTTCACTTCTTGGTATTCGTTTCAACATAATGCTTTCAACAACGGGGAAAAAAAGTGAGTGATTTGAAAACTCTCTTGATTGGTGATCCATAGATCACAAGGTAAAAACCATCTGAACTAGGTAAAAGTACAAAATTGGTCCCTCAAGTGGAGCGAAAATAGCAAATTGGTCTCTCAAGTGAAAAAAATATGCAATTTAGTCCCTGAAGTGGAGTTAACTGAGCAAATGGGTCCTTTCCGTTACAAGCCGTTAGAGGGGCCGTTAACTGTGCTGACGTAGCAGTGACGCCGTCAACTGTGCTAACGTGTCATCTGCCACATCATATTTTTTTATTAAAAAAATAATTTTTTTAAAAATATATATAATTTTTTTAAAAAAAAATGGTGAGGGA
>AWWV01012174.1:0-20937 GCA_001974805.1 Corchorus capsularis | reverse complement strand
ATTATAAATGATCTAATTGCAAATATTTAGTATATATTAATCAATTATATCAAGTTTATCTTCCTTGACTATTTCTTGCTTTAATCAGTTCATTTCATAATGTTTTACTTAATAATAGTTAATTTATAAAACAAATACAATTAAAAAAAAACACTCACAACCTAATATAGAAAATATGCGACTTTCAAATAAATTCTGCTTCCTACCAGAAACAAAAGGATAGTAATTATCAAAGTTATAAATTTTTTTTTGTAATTTAACCGATGAAAAAATAATTTGATTTGTTTGATTTACTATATATTCTTCTTTTTTTTTTTTAGTTTAAACGGGCTTATTTTTCATTAATCAAGGAGTTGGATTACAAATATGAGAGGGTAAATAACCCAACCAGACCTTTTGGTCACCCAATCTACACTCAGATTTGGCAATACTATGGACTAAATTATTTGTCCTCTTTTTAACAAAATTAAAAGAGATAGTATCAAAATTTAAAAAATCATTTTCTTCTTTTCTTTTATATTTTTTCAAAAAAATAAAAAAAAAGAAAATGGTTTTTTTTTTGAAAAAACGGGAAAAAAAAAAAGAAAAAATGATTTTTTAATTTTATTAAAAAAACCAAAAATTAGGGGCAAATGTGCAAATGGATCCCTGAAGTTGAGTTAATTGAGCAATTGGGTCCCTCACCAAGTTTTTTTTTTAAATTATATATTTTTTTTAAAATGATTTTTTAATAAAAAAATCTGACGTGGCAGATGACACGTCAGCACAATTGACAGTGTCACTGCCACGTCAGCACAATTGACGGTGTCACTGCCACGTCAGCACAATTGACGGCTCCTTTAATGGCTTGTAACAGAAAGGACCCAATTGCTCAGTTAACTTCACTTCAGGGACTAAATTGCATATTTTTCACTTGAGGGATCAATTTACTATTTTCGCTTCTCTTGAGGGACCAATTTTGTACTTTTACCTCTGAAGTACCTTCAACTTACTGTAATTTGAAAAGACTCAAACTCAACAAACCAAACAAACTGACTGAACTCAACAAAAGCTAACTAAGACCCAAGTACTAAAAATCCACAAGATCTAAAGATTTGAGGACTTTATTATTCTAATTAATAGAAAATAGAAACAAAAACAGAATTTGAAAGTAGCCTCCTCCTCCCCCTTGATAGTCAAAGAGGAGGAAGAGTAGATGAAAATCTTGAAAAGGGACTGAAGAAACTAATAGAGAGCGGCTAGCTAGAGTTTTTTGAATCAATAAGAGTCTCTTTAATTTTGTTTTTAAAAGAAAGACCAATTTTAATTAGGAACGGAAAGTAAATTAATTAATATAAATTAATGAGTGAGTTAATATAATTAAAAGAGTTTTGATTTAGTGAGAGATAAGATTGAGTTTAGCAAAACATAAAGATTGGTTAAGGAATTGATTTGGTGAGAGAATGCGTAAATTAAAATTCGATTTTTAAGAAATGCTTATGTGATATCATTTTAGTTGAATCTTAAAAAACCTCCTTTTAGGATCATCCTACTATAATTTACACCCATCCGAATATGAATATTTTTTCCCATAAAATTGTGAAGGCAAAAGTACTTTAAAGGGACTGAAAAACTCCTCTATAACTCTCAAAATGAAAGACTGGAAACTTACGAGAAAATATCTTCCGAGGCTCAATCATAATTTCAAGCACAACTAGGATCTCCAAATTTTGGCACCTTGGACATCCCAATTGAATCCCTCCAAATTATGCCCGTTAACTCCAGTGAAGACTCAAAAATGCTACAAAGATCAATAATTATGGAGGAAATAAAGAGGGAGATGTTTTCCATTAATGGATACAAAGCCCCCGGACAGTGCCAATCAAAGTGCCTTTATTGAAAAATTGAAAGTAAAAGTATGCAGGTTAGAAAATAGATTATTGCCTTAATGGCACAAGAGTGGTTGCCGGTTACCAAAAAACAATGTCTCTAAGATCTGTGCTGAAAATTTATTTAGGGGTCGTTTGGTTCGTGGGTTTCAAATATACCCATGGTTATGAGGATTGATGGGTATGTACATGGTTAAGTGAAATGACCGGGTATCCCATTGATATTTTTGATGACCACGTTTGGCTCGCGAAACAAATACCCGGGTATTTCACTTAAATTAGGGATACCCATGTATTAAATACCCATGTTTGTGTTAGTTAACTAAGGGCTTCTGATTGGTATTGTTGGCAAATTACTTGACTTACCCCCATTGATAAGCATAGGCATAATAAGCATACTTATTATGTAACAGAAAACATAATAATGTCGTTTTGCCTAATGCTTACAAAGGTGCATAACATATTTTGCATACATATTTGACCTATTATTTTAGTGTTCATCAAATTAGTTTTCCAACAACTATTCCTACAATTAGAGCAAATTATATAAAACCAACGAAATGTAAATTTCGATTCGTTCCCATGCATTTGCACTTTCTCCTCCCCCTCATTATCATTAATATCCCAAAACGCCAAAATGATTTTTCAGCTTCTTATCGACTCGCAAATGACTTGTGAATTGCACCCCGAAAACCATGCACTTGCGAATGTGCTTCCGGCCATGTGTCATATATACCGGGCCTATGGCCAACATAAACCACATATGTTTTTGCCATAGGTTCAAAAATTCCTAAAATAGATAATAAAATATCACACATAAGAAACCCAAATATCATTCATACCAAACATCAACTTCATAATAATCTAAGTTAACCCTAATAAATTGTAAAAAATCCACATACCAACAACATCCACATTCTGTTCAACAAAGCATAACTCAATAAAATTAACACATAAATGTTCAACAATACCCATTTCCTAATTCCTAAAGCCATTTCCTAAACCCTAAAGCCATGACCTATAACTAATCCACTTCCTCAATTTCAACCACTGCCTCAATTTGACCCTCTTCATGATCTGCATCACCACCATTTCCCTCACCGGCAGCAGCTCCACCATCAAGACCCCTATTGGCTCCCCACAGTTGCTGCATCATAGGGTAGTGAGGTAATGATTGATTCATGAATCGCCTGACATCCTTTGAAAATGGATCGCGAGCGTGAGCCTAGACATAATTTGAAGTACAAATATTAAATGTTAGGCTAACTTTATTATCTACACCCATGCAGTTAGTAATCTGTCAAAAGTTTGAACAATTATGCAACAACAATCACAGTACCTCCAACCAAACATCCCACATCTGATCAGATCCAACAAGTCGATGTGTAACCTCACTGTAGCCGAACCATCACGCAATAACATTTCAATCATAGCATACTCCCTTTTGAAAACCCTAGTCTTGCTATGCACATTGTACCCGTTAAACTTGACTGCACCAATTTGAGTGTTCATCATGCTAGCTAAACGTTCATGCCAGCCTAGGCCGAAATGGCCATTGTTAGTGGGGAGGGTTTGCATGCACTCCAACAGCATCCTCTCCTCATCAACAGACCAGATAATTTTAGGGACACTACCTCTGTTTCCTCCTTCCATTTCTACAACATACATATCAACGAAACACCATAAACTCAACCAACATATTATCACATATAGCATATATTAAACCCATCCATCATAAGCAACACAATAGTAGTGATTGAAAACATAGTTATATAAAGTAAACATTTATATAAAGCAGCCACATTGTCAAATATAACAATATTACATAAAGCTTCCACATTGTCAAAGATAAAAAGATTACATAGATATTACACCATCCATCTTAAGATCGATCATAAGCTCCAAACTAAAAACTACAATACTACAAACCCAAACCCTAACTATGATCAAACATCATCCTTGAACATCATCCGCAGCTGGGTCAAGTGTTTAAAAACCTTTCCCCTATTGGATGGACTATCTGGGAATTGTTGTTCCCACTTGCTCCAAAGCTCATCCGAACCCTCTAACATGTTCAATCTGTTAAACCTAAAGCCAAAACCAATCATAGAGTCCGCAAGCTCAAATTCTTTTCTTAAACCTCCAACTTGACGCCAAAATTCAAGTTCATCATCTTTTTTATTAGGACACCTAGCCCTAAAACGATTCCAAACCCTCGCTGCATCTCGAATCAAGGCTTGAGCATCAGTATAATAAGGGACATCACACTCAAACCAATGTTCAGTTAGCACATCCACAAGGGTATCTATTTCTTTGTCAGACCATACCTCAAGAGGAGGGGTAGTCTGAAGCTTTACAAGTTGCAACATTGGATCCATATCCATCAGCTGAGTACGCGAAAGCATATTTGACCTAATAAATTTAACAATGGCATACTTAAATTGATTAACAAAAGCAGTTACCAACCAAACTTATAAGCTACTGGTGTACACACACTAAACAGTAACATCAACCAAAAACCAAGTCCCAAACAAATCATTAGCTTAACGAGAACTCCAATTTTCAGAAACTTAACAGTGAAAACAGAGACCAAAAACAGAGCCCATATATATAGTGATTGAACCTTTCCTTCCAAGAGCCAAAAACACCAACAACATATCAACCATTCACACAACCAACACACAAGCAGACATGGGAACAAAAAAATGCCAAGTTTTTCTTTAATTAAAAAGAAAACGAAATAATGATAGAAATAAAAAAAAAACAAAAACAAAAATGGTAAAAAACATGATAAAAATCATACCAATTAGTAGATCCGGTGAAGACAAACTAAACCCAACCGAACGGCGCCGGAGATCTAGCGAGACGACAAAGATTTTGGCAAAAAACAGCGGCGGCGATTTTCTAGAGAGTGAGACAGTCGAATAGGAGAGAGATGAAGGAGATGATAAAATGATTTTTTTGGGGGGGAAATGGCTTATATATGTGAGGGATAAAGTTGTCAATATGAAAAGATTACGAGGATAAATTGGTAAAAGAAAACAGAGCCGATTTTAGTGAAATACCCGGTTAATATTTTGAACCCTTAAAACGTGGGTTTAGGGATTGAAGAGCGTGAAGTACACCGCGGGTATCATGACGCGTCACGGTATATAACGGGTATTTGATAACCCACTCCAATATGAACCAAACATGGTAACCCCGTGGTCATCGCACGTGATTCCCGGGTAAATTTCAGGATACCCCTGAACCAAACGGGCCCTTAAGGAAATCTTTTGATTCCCTGAGTTGGGAGTTTCAAATCAAAGTCTTGAAAGCCATTGAGTTGCTTGACAAAGTTGTGAAATGGATTGCTTCATGCATTACTTCTCCAATGTGTTCAGTGGCATTTATTGGAAGCTTGGTAGGTTACTTTAATGGAGTAAGCCAAGGGGACACCCCCCCCCCCCCTTATTTCTTGTTTCTTGATTGTACTCTTGCAATGGAGGTACTTTGTCAATTTCTTAAAAGAGCTACTCCCTCAATTTCAAAATATTTGTCAATGTTACCTGGAACGGGGTATGATCCGGGTCATGGAACGGATACGGGTACGAGGATCGTAGGTTGATCAGTATGAGATACGTTGGGGGTAGTCATCTCCGGAACGTTTGTTTGGATCACGATACGATTAAAAATTACATTCGGATCGATTCTATAAAAATATATCAAGATAAGTATTGTTTTAGTAGAACCAATACTTCTTGTGCATTGTTATTATAGTGTATTTCAAAATTTTCAGGTTGTTATTATTATTATTATTATATTATATATAATATATATTATAATATAATAATATAATAATAGTAATAGTAATCTTATTAAGTTATTATATCAAACGATCCAATTAATTAAATCATATATATATATATATATTAAAATTGAGGAAGTTGGACAAAAGGAAATATATTAATTACTTTTGATTGATTGGGAAATATATTAATTACTTTTGATTGATTAATTAGTTGATTTGAATAATTTGATCAATTAAAATCAATCAGCATTAATTAACCATATCAATTGATTGATTGATTTATGTAATGTAATCTTTAGTTTCAGTATTTTAGATCCAAAATTTTCTCCTAATTACAGCGCCTATACTTAAATGCAAATTTCATTTTAACTCCAAAATTAACTCCTAAACTATGGCCCCTAATAAATTACTACGTATTTTTTCTCTATATATAAAGGGTCCTACTAACACTATCAAACCCTTATATTTTCATTTCACATTTCTCTACTACATCTTATTTTGCCTCACTCCATCTTTGTAAGTTTTTTATATTCAAGTCTCTTTCGTGTATTTAAAATTTTATTATTATTTTTTTTGAGATCTATTATTATTTTCTTATATAAGATTCTTTATTGTTTTCATTATTTTATATTTAGTTTTCTTATGCTTCGTTTTTGGCATTATAGGTGTTTTTTTTATTGTTATTAACAAAAAATAATATATGTTGTCAAAACTTCATTTTTATATCAATCCAATTATCTCTATTATATAATATAATTATCAATTCTATTAATCTCTTTTCTTTTAATTTTCAGTTCTCCCCTCCATTACTAGAGTATATATTAAATATAAATAGGTTTCTTTTGTTTTGTAGCTTAATTTTTAATATATGATTAGTAATATCTTCTAAACTTTCTTTTTTTCCAGCAATTGAATACTATTTCTAACAAAGTTTGTTATGTGATACTTGGCTTTTATTTTCATTTTCTTTTCATGATTAATGGATTGATATTTTTATTACTTATTTTATTGAAGTAATTCTTGGATTCTTTGGTTTTTATCTTTATGTTTGAATAAAAATAAATAATCTGTGAAGGAAAAGAGCTATAAATTGAACAAATTGTGCAAAAGAAGTCATGACAAGATGGAGCCGCCAAAGCCAAGCACCACCAAAAACCAAAGAAATTGGGCTGTTGTAGTCGCGCATGGGTTGGAACGAAGCAAAAGGCGATTTCACAAACAATGCAAGGAAACCTACTAAATTTTAATGGCATAAATACCACTTTGCACCCTTAAGTTTGTACGGACTGCCACTTTGCCCACAACTTTTTTATTTTGACCAAAACGCACCCTAAAGTTTTATTTTTGTGCCACTTTGCACCCTCTATCCGGTAGAACAAAACAAATCGATCGCGGCGTCCGACGTGGCATGCCACGTGGACAAAAAATGACACGTGGCATGTATCCTTTTGTGCAAGTGGCATGCCACGTGCCATTTTTTGAAATATGTGGCATGCCACGTGTCACTTTTTTGTACACGTGGTGTGACATGTGTCACTTTTTGGTACATGTGGCACGACTTTTTGGTACATGTGGCGTGCCACATATCACTTTTTGGTACACGTGGCATGCCACGTCGGACACCGTGATAGAATCGTTTGTCCTACCATGACGGAGGGTGCAAAGTGGCACAAAAATAAAACTTTAGGGTGCGTTTTGGTCAAAATAAAAAAGTTGGAGGCAAAGTGGCAGTCCGTACAAACTTAAGGGTGTAAAGTGGCATTTATGCAAATTTTAATTACTTAATAAGTGATCAAATTAAATACATTTAAGTAATTTTGAAATTAAATTAGCCATACCAGGAAGAAGTATTTTTTGAAGAGCTATTTTATGTTGAAATTAATTTCTAATTGAGTATATATTTTGATTAAATTACTTTCTAATAGTGTTAAATTACTTATATAAAATTTCATATTTAATATAGATTTAATTTTTGTAAATTTCGTCATAATGGGGAATGAAGACCTGTTTTAATTACTAATATAACCCTATACCTCACTTTATAAATACCTTCCCCTACGATTAAAAAATAAACCGGCCCTATTGTTTAGAAATCAAAGCAAGGTAAAACTTATATTCACAACTTTTTTTTTGGTGCTGTTATTTTCTGAACTTATGTTTTAAGCACTCTTTTTTTTCAATTTTTTTCAATTGTTTTAACCTTTTGGCCTTCAATATATTTTACTTTCAAACTTATGTACCGAACTTATTGTGATTTTTTTTAGTTCGTATATTATTCAATTATATATTTTTACTTTGTATATTATTCAATTAGACAACGTTTTTGTGAGTTTCAATATTTGTTTGAGACAACTTTAGTATATAAGTATATAACGTTGGAAGGTACATTTTTTTTATCCTTAAATATAATCATTAGATGAATGAGTTCCTTTATTTTTTTTTTGTTTTTCTAAATTTATTTTGTTTGATTTTTTTTAAAAAAAATTCTAAATTTAAAAGTTATTCATATTCATTTTTGAAAAAACATTCGTGTAATTGTTGTTTTTCACTCTATGTTCTGAAACTATGAACAAACAATTTTTTATTTTGTAAGTTTTGATTTTCTTAAAAAAGCTTTTTTTTATTTTTTACCAAAATTGTACATCTTTGTTCTTAAAAAAATGTTTTCTTTCCTAAAAAGCTTTGCTATAATTGTAATTTTCTTTTTTACTTTGTATATTATTCAATTATAAATTGTTATATTAACAAGTAATTCTAAATTTGTTATGTATTTTCAATGACCATGGATATAATTTGAGAGAATAGCTCATTTAAACGATTCGTGAAAGCGATATGTACAAAGAGATACATATACGTTGAACAAATCTTTAGAAGATTATAGAAAAGTGTTGAACAAATATGTTATTGCACATGTCGTAGTCCAAATGGAGTACTTGAAAGATGTAAAAAACCATTGTGTACTATGTAATTTTCAATAATTAAGTTGATGAAAGTTTTGAACAATTTAAATTTATGAATATTGGTAATAAACAATTGTTTTTGTTTTAACAAATTAATTAAAGGAAATTTCATATGTGATTTTCCCATATGTTTAAAGTAACTAAATCAATATTCTATCAATAATTATTCAATTCCCTTAAATAGTATAGTGTTATTTCTGAAATCTTAATTTTGGTAATAATTCGTTATTAATTTGTTTTCCTTGAATAGTATAATCTCATTTGTAAAACCTTAATTTCGATAAGGAATCACAATTAATTTACATAGTTACTTACTAATTCTTTCAACTAATTAATATGCTACATAAAATTGCACAAAATTAAATCAGTATTAAATTTACTTTTTTTAAGGGAAATATTAAGTTTAATACTTGATTATTATGTTCTATTCAAAATAGATTGATTTTTCAAATTGATTATTATGTGTTAATAAAAATTTATTTACCACGTCAATCAATTGATTGATTGATTGATCATTATGTGCTAATTAAAAGAATCTAAATTGATTGATTAGCATATTGATTAATTGGTCAATCAATAGTTTATTTTTGTTTAGTATGCTCAATCAGTAATTAAATTACTTAAACTTAGTCCAAATTAATCAATATAATAGTAAACTATATATAAGCAGTCAAATTAGTCATTAAATTAATAATCAATATCAAGATTAAATCAAATAATAAATGAAAAAATGACTTTCAAGATAGTTCAAGACAAATATATTTCAAATAATAAATTTTTAATTACTTTTCATCCCCGCGCAACGCCCGGGTTTTAAACTAGTTAATAATGAAGGTAGAAGATTTTCAGATTTTGACCACAGTTAAATGTTGACTTTTGTTTTTAGTTTTTACCCGTATGAAACACATTCATTTTAAATGCTTTTGCTTTTTATTTTGAAAAGTATTACGTTGGGTCCAACCTGAAGTCAGTTGTCCCTTTCCTTCTTCTCCCATTTTTCCGTTTTCTTCTCTGGTTCGCAAACGGCAAAATATAAGCAGTACTAGTTTCATTTTCCGGCTGATTTGGAACGCCACTTTCACCGATCCGGAACCAGTTCCCGGCATTCCCGGAGCCCAAACGTACCGCGATCTAGTACGGTCGAACCAGATCGCGGATCCCAGGGGGGTGCACAGATCCTAGTAACAGTGATATTTGTCACTTTAACTCAATGCATATAGATTTAAAAAGCACTAAAAGTTGATAAATTTCAAAGAAAAAACCCCTTACAATTAATACTCTACATATTTTTAATGACATTCTCTCTCCATCTTTAAAGAGTGTTAATAGTGATAAAAGTTCAATTAATGTTCCCTTGAAATTCTAAATAGACAAAAATTTCCCCCTAAAGTGATAGATAAATTGGAACTGATGGAGTATCACAAAAGGTGTCTTCAAAGATCATCTTAAATTAGGGGTGGGCGTCGGTCGGTTTCGGTCGGGTCGGTGGCAAAATTTTCTAAAAACCTACCACCGACTGACTTGAAAACTACCACCGATCACCAACCGACAGCCCCCTAAAACCGCCAGTCACCGATCGAAGTCGGTTTCGGTCAGTTGGTCGGTTTTTAGGGGTCTGTCGGTTTCTTGAAGAAAAAATTACATGGTCGGAAAAAAAAAAACATAAATTACATTGGGAGAGAGAGCAAGCAACAACCATCAGCCATGAATAAACCAAAATAAACAAGAAATTACATGGGTTTTCCCTTATACAAATCAGTAGTGCATTTCATCAAACAAGGCAGCAAGAAAACATCCAATTTGCAATCAAAAGCAGCAAGAGAAAACAGAGCAATTGGATAATAATTTAATGGTTGTACAAAAATATTTGAAAGCCTATGGAACTCTTACATATATATGATATATCGACAATTTTTTTCAACCAAAAAAAAAGAACAGAAAGAGCAACAAGATCGACAGATTTTTTCACATACTCACTGTCTCGAAATTTCTCTCTGAATATTTCTTTCTGCCATATGCCCATATCCTTACCTTAATAGCGGGTTGTTTAAAACTACAACCAAATGGAAACCGAGCGTAGAACTAGGGTTCATCCGCTAAAAATTTTGGGGATTTTTTGTTTGCAAGCTCTTTTCTTGAAATTGGTTTGGGGATATTGGTGTTGGGAATAAAGAGGGTAATATAGTGAGAAGGTTTATAGATAGGTTTCAGAGGTCTCCTTGAATTTAGATAAGAAGAGGAAGAAAGGAGGGATTTTGAGCGCCTAAGCCGCCAAGAAATGGCATACCAATGGTGGTAATGGCAGTTGTAGGAAGAGCTTTAAATAGAGAAGAGCAAGCTCGGTTCAAAAGAGAAGAGAAGGGGAAAGAAGAGAAGAAAAGGAAGAGAAGAAGAGAGTGGAGACGGGGCTGTCAACGGTGACGAAGATGGGAGCAGAGGTACTAGGCGGCGCTGCTTAGGAAGAAGAAATTTGATGGAGCCTGGAGGTGAGAAAGAAGAGAAAAAGAAAAGAGAAAATGTCGAGAGAGGCAGGAAGGAGAGAGATGAAAGTTGTGATTTAGGGTTTTTAATATGATATATATAATATAAATATAAAAATTATTTTTATTATTTTTAATATATATATATTCGGTCGGTTTTTCGGGTCTAAAAATTCTAGCCCGATCACCGACCGAATTAATGGAATAACCATCAGTTTTCCACTGATTAACCGACCGCCCTCCAGAAATCGAGCCGACATGCTTCGGTTGGGTCGGTGGCAGTCGGTAAATCGGTTTCCACCGACCCATGCCCACCCCTATCTTAAATGCAATCAAAATGGATTAATGCATTTAGCATTTGCTGATGATTTATTGATTTTTCTACATGGTTCCAAGGAGTCTATTCTTGATATAATGTTAATTTTGTAGGATTTTTCTCTCTTATCTGAGCCACAGATCAACTTTTTTTTTTGTTTAAATCATACTCCCTCTGTTCCTTTTTAATTGTCCATTTTAACTACTTTATTTGTTTAAGAAAAGTAGTTATTTTGTTAAATTTTATACAAAATTTACTTTACTTTACCATATTACCCTACATTTAATTGGTATAATTTACTCTTGCCAACTATCATATTTAATGAGTTTTGTGGTTTCAAAGCAGGGCAAATATGTCATTTTAATAGAGAGGGACAATTAAAAAGGAACAAAAGGTTGGGACAATTAAAAAGGAACAAAGTGAGTATATATTAAATGGTAAAATGGGAAAAAAGAGTTTTAAATGTGATAGTCGAATTCATACAATTTAAAATTCCGTTGTTGAAGTTTTGAATTTGAATTGTAAATCAAGATATACATACATACATACATACATACATATCTCTCACGGAATGTGAGTTTAATTTGTAATTTGTTTGTTTATTTGGTTTGTAGGTAGTTATAGTTTCTAATTTCTAGGTTCAAGAGCATATGTTATGAGATTTTAATTGTAATTGTGGGGGAAAGGGTTTGTTGGCTCATAGATTAGCGTTTCGGTAATGTAGCTAATCATGTATGTCGAAACTTTCAGGTCCGGGGAACCCTGCAGAAACGACTGGAAAAGAGGAGTCGCCACTAATGTTTTTTCTAGGTGTGATTAGCCATCTACCGATCCACCTAACGGTCTAATGAGGTCTCAAGCTTGGCATGGACCCACTAAACCTAAGGTCCAGTGTTGTAACCTAAATCTAGGTGATCGGTCGTCAGCAATCATAAAAATAATCCCAACAATTACTAACTAAAAATAGCTAGGGCAAGTAGGGGTCGATCCCACAGAGAGATAGGTTATTATTCTTTTTCTTCAAAACAAAATAAAATAAAGAGAATTTTGGAAGTAGAGTTGAATTAAATCAAACAAACAAGAAAATTAAAGAGAATTATTAATAAGAAAGCAGTGAATAAACTGAGAAAACAATTAAAGAAAATCCTCCAACATAGAATTAATCTCCCTCTTGACATAAATAACATGTATCATCGATATCTAAAAATTATGAAAACCTTGGATAGCTTGTTTGGAATTAAATCCTAAATTACCTAAATTAGATAAAATTACCTTGGTACAGCTTAAATTATCCCTTTTATTCTTAACAACTAATTACCTTGGTCCAGTTTCATAATTGACAAGAACAAAGCATTAAGATCTAGTAATTTATAAATAAGCACAGCAAACAATAAAATTATCCGTTGATTCTTATCTCTCTTGGAAGGAATTGGTCCTTCTCTTCCAATTGCTACTAATAATTAGATCCGAATTGGTCCTTCAAGATCTAATCTAGCTAATGCAACTCAATTTATCAAGACAGGTTCGGATCCAATCCATCAAAACAAGTTAACATAGGATTAAAACAGAGATTTAAGAAATATCCTAAACAATTCTCATATATAAGCACAAAATCTCACCATGATATAAGTCAAGAGATCAATTAAATTCTACATTGGAGAAAAGAAAAGGATTGCTCACTCATGAATTGAGTAAGCATCTACAAATAAGAAGAAGAAAACTTATCTATGGAAGAAGAAGAAGAGGGGGCGGCGGCTCCAAGAGTTTCTCCTCCAAATCTTCAAGCAAATCTACAATATATTTTTCTAAAGAGAGAATACATAAAAACCTAGACCTAAGGTGGCTATTTATAGGAGAAAAATAACCTAAAGACTCCTATTAGACTTAGGATAGGACTCTAGGACGTTCTAGGGGCTGACTTGGTCTCCAAGTTGGCTTAAAAGTCTTCCTAGGGTCAAAATCCAAGTGAAAGTAGGATCCTGAAATTTCCAGAAATCGCACAGCAACTTCGACGTCAATTTTGGGCTTGAAAACGGCAGAACTGGGCTTTGGTCTTGAAAGGAAAGTTGTAGATCTCGGAGTTAGCTTTCCAACGGCTACTGACGGGCCTAAAACGGACGTCTGAGCAGAAAGTTATGGCTTTTTTACCGAGACTGCGCTGAATCCGGGATTTAATCGCAAATCTGCGGGAAATTACGGGATTTGGATATTCTTTTGAATATTCAGCCCACAGGTTGGGATTTTAACTCCAATTATAGGTTTATATGGGCTGAGTATAATCCCATATAAAATATTCAAAAATCCTTAACTTCCGGGTTTCATCTGGGCTTGTCTTCAATCCTCTGCAAATTAAGCTCCAATCTTCAATTTTTGCTTCTTGAAATAATTCTTCAATGGTCTTCAAGTCTTCAAATTATCTTCAAGAAATCTTCAAAACACGAACTTTGAATCTCCAAATCTATACTCAAAATTACTTTACTCTTATCTGTGTAAAAAGTCATCAAAATAGCTCCAAAAGTAGTGAAAATTAACAAATTTCCAATTTCACATCTCTTAAATACTCAAAACACAAATATCACCAAAATAAGGCAAATTTGAGCATAATAGACCCAAAAACATAGTAAAATAACAATAAAAATAGGGTTGTTTTTGGCTCGATCACTAGGTTCGGGAGTCGGTTACGCCCGGGGAAGGATTAGCACCCCCGGAGCGCCCGTCAAATGACGGTACCTTTAGTCTAAACTAAAATCTAGTGGGTCAAAATAAAAACGGTTGCTTTTACCCTAATCTTGATTATTAAAAAGTGTTATAAAAGAAAAGGAAAAAGAAAAAGAAAAATCATTTTAAAAACAAGTTTAAATGTCGAAAGTTTTGAAGAATACAATCGAACGACCGTCGATCGATCCTTCTTTCAACTCTCTTTCACTGTTTGTTCTCTTGTTGAGTCTTCCGCACCGGGAAGAAATTTTAAAAATGCTATGACAAAACTTTTTTCATTTTTTTGAATTTTTCAAAACTTGATTAATTTTATTGATTTTCTAAAATCCCTTTTTTCTCTGAATTTTTCAAAACATTCTTCTTGAAAAGACTTACCATAAAAACTCTTCAATTACCAATTTTTTAATTTTTGAAAACTAAATAAGAGAACAGAATTGAGAAAAACAATTTTGGAAAGCCCATTTTTATTACATCTTTTGATTTTCTGATTTTTCCCTTTTTTTTGGATTTTTCTTTAATTTCTTAACCTAAATTTTGATTAATGCATGTATGAAATGATGAATGCAAAATCCGATTATTAAAGTCGACTCACGTAACCCGGGTTATTGAAAGCCCTTTCTGGGATATATGCTCGGAACCCTGACACATCCCAAGAAGATCTGTCTCATCCTCGGAGACATTCAGTGGCCCTGAAAACTCGACCACTCACTGAATGCCCCTTCTTCGGAAGGGTTACAGTTATCAACTATCTTAAAATGGCATGACATTTAAGGATTACATCTACTGAAAATAAATATGAAATGCATATGCTTAATTAGTAAACTACACTAATTATTAAACTAACCTAGATTAATTATGAAAATCCAGAAACTTAATTACACAAATTTGAAGGACTTAATTAAAAAAAAGGCTAATTGCTCAAATAAGGGCTTAACGTTTGCCAAAATGCTCAAATAAGGGCACGATCTTTTAATTTGGCCAAATAAGGGCCTAACGTTTGCCAAAATGCTCAAATAAGGGCTCCATCTTTGAATTTGGCCAAACAAGGGCCTAACGTTTGCCAAAATGCTCAAATAAGGGCCTGTCTCACGCGTCATCCAAATTGACACCAGGCCTTTATTTGAGCATTTTCGATAACGTTAGGCCCTTATTGGCCAAATTAAAAGATCGGGCCCTTATTTGAGCATTTTCGATAACGTTAGGCCCTTATTTGGCCAAATTAAAAGATCGGACCCTTATTTGAGCATTTTGGCAAACGTTAGGCTCTTATTTGAGCAATTAGCATAAAAGAAATCCAAAAACTTAAGGGTCAAATTGGATAAATTGGGGACCTTTCTGCACATCAAGAAAGCGATTAGCAAAATTCAGGGACCAAAAATGAAAAACACAAATTGCATTCCAACAACATAAAATCAGGGATCTAAACGAACACGGAAACAAATTCAAATCTCTAAACAAACCAGAAAATAAATCATTAGGCACATATAAACTAAATCAATTTTCCTAATTAAAACAACCCGAAAATCAAATTTTTAAACCAAAGTTTTAATTTTTAAATTAGGATTAATCCAAAAAGATTCATCAATCCCTTTCCAAGTTGGTTTTAATTTAGAAAATTAAACCTTTAATTCAAAGTTTTGATTTCAAATTTAAATTAGCTCAAAAATGATTTAATACTCAATTTCCAAGCTAATTTTAATTCAAAAATTCAAATTTTAAATCAAAGATTTGATTTTTCTAATTAAAATTAACTTGAAAAGGAATCAAAAATCAATTTTTGAATTAAGTCTAACTCAAAAACCAAGCCTTTAAGTTAAAGATCTAATTTTTAAATCCAAATTAACTACAAAAGGATTACAAACAAAATCAAATTCCAATCATCACTTTACCTAAATCTTCATAAACATTTATCACTTGAAGCTAAAAAAAGTTAAATCTAACCCATTATTAATAAGCACTAAATAGACTAAAAAGATAAACAAAGAAACCAAATTGGACTCATCACCAAAGAAAACAAAGCTGGAAATAAATGAAGATGGACTAAATCGAAACATATAAGAACTTTAAATGCTAGGATTAGGAATTTAGGCACATGAAATGGCGTCGTTTGGTTTAAGTAGCACCCTTTTATCAAACTTCTCCTTCTTCTTCCTTGATGTTTTTTTTTCTTCCCTTGTTTCAACTTTTTCTTCCTCGAACCAACCGAACCTCTGCCAATTCACGAACCAGCAACCTCCATGGCTCCGTTGGCTCAATTTCTTCACCCCGATCTTGTCACAACCTCCGATAAGTTGAAAGCCTCGATCTTTCAAGGATTTCAACGGTGACCCGAACTTTGAATACTCGGATCTCAGTGATTCCACCGTCGGAATGGCCTCAAACTTTGAGGTTTTGTTCCGCCCTCTTCCTTCTATCGATCTCTTGGTTCAATTTCAGGTGAGATTGCTTCAACCGAAAACCCCTAATTTGATTCTTAAGAACCCTATTTAGATTTCGACTTCTCTCTCTTACTCTTGCTTTTTCTCTCTCCAACTCGTTTCTCTCCTTTGTTCTCTGTGAATTTGTGTGTGATATCCCTCAAATGAAGAGGAGCCATGATAAGTGAGAATGAGGGTTCATTTTCAAAGAGATTTTTGTGAATGAGCCAGAGCCTGAATTTATCGAAGAGAGAGATTGAAGAGAGAGGATTCGTGAGTTTCAGTGTGAGGAGTGTCTCCTGAATTTTGTGTGTGAAGAATTCAGTAAATCCAAGTGAGAAAAATGATGTGTTCTTGAGAGAGTTTGTGATTCTTCGCAAGCTTCTTATACTTTCATCAAGTCATGGCGTAGCACATTAGCTCTTTTCTATCCATTTGCATGGTCTTCTGACATCTCACTTCGTAGCACTGCTTGCATTCTAGGACTGTCTCGAGCTTGTCGAAGCGCAACCGACGTTGATCCTGTGACAGAGAAGCGGAGAAGAGGGAAGAGGCAGAGAAGAGAAAGCTCCAACACAATATGCTCTTTTGTAATTTTTAGTACTTGGACTGAATGCAAATGTAAATGAAAACACTTTTTGGTATTTTATGAAATGTGTAAGCTAGACCTTCAAAAAAAAATGAAATGTAAATAAGTAGATGGAAAGTAACTTCTTTTTGTAATTTTTTTGTATTTTATATATGTAATGCGAATGAGCAAATGAAAATAATGAATTCTTTTTGTGATTTTCAATTTCCAATTTTTTTTTACTTTTTACAATGACAATGCTTATGATGAAAACTACTTACTTTGTAAAAAGCAATATCCAGATTCTATTTATGCAATATCTAACTAATTGCTAAATTGAGGGTTAATTAATCAATGAACTATTTTGAGCTCAAGCTGCATGATTACTAAATGAAACTAAGCCATGAAATATGCAAAAATGCCAAAGGTGGACTTAAAAAAATTAGGGTTTTTTCAAATGCAATCTAGATGACTAAAAAAATGAATTAGGTAATCTAAATTAAAATTGGACTTAAAAATGACCAAAACGCCCCTGAATGTGCAAATGACCAAAATGCCCCTGGATGACCCTATTGCTAATTAAGAAATAAATTGACTTAAATTGAAAGATATAGGACAAAAATGGGTGTCTACAGCGGTGTACAGGTCTTCTTGTGCGTTTGTAATCTCAATCTCATTAATCAAAAAGTTTATTTCTAAAAAAAAATGAATAAAATGGAGAAGGAATCGAAGAGAGAGGCTTTTAATTGGAACAAAAGATACATTGATTAATTATGTTAATAAGTCAATGAAAAATTAGACTAGCTAACAATGAAGTAAGGCAATCGTGAACAAGTAGAAATGAATTACAAACTTGTTACTCGAAAGCAAAAACCTTGATTGAACGCACATTATTTAATTTCAAAGCCTATGTTTAAAACCCCTGCATAAGTGTGTACCAAAAGAAAGGCCCCACACAGAGGTGGAACCAGAAAATTTTCTTTGGGGGGCCGATCAGTGTATATATATATATATACATCATATTTCAATGAGTCGTGAATTGAACCGCCACCAATTTATAATAAGAAATAATAGTATAATAGAGTAATATAAGAAGAAAATACAATAAATAAAAAAATAGTTCTGGAATAGCTGGTTGAAACAAATTAAAGAAAACTTGAATCAAGGGAGCTAATATCAAGGGGCCAAATTCAAAAAATTTAGGCAAATTCAAAAAGAAAAGGGCCAAATTAGAAAACAAGAAATATGGGGTCAAAACAAAATTTTTCCACTTTATTTGGTTAAAAACATTGTAGCTACAGCCAAGTTTTCATTAGCGGAGGGGGTATAGCCCCTGCTGCCCCTCTTTGGTTCCGCCAGTGGCCCCACATGTATATGATTTAGTCAACATTCCAACTTGTTAAGTTTTGATTTGACTAAATTTCTAATACCAAAAAAGATTTGATTAAATTTTATTTTAATCATATATATATATATATATATATTATATATACTATTAATTAAATCTTGGTAAGCAAACACTAAACTAAAACCGCCATAGCTATTAAAATCGGTTCAGACACTGGCCCGCTCAAGCCTCCGAGTCACGGGTCAGGTGGTTCAACCGTCGGGTTAATCGGGTTCAATGCGGGTTATTAATTAATATATTAAAATATTTTTTATAATTATATATATTTTTTCATAATTTTATTTTAAAATTTTATGTAGCTCAAATGTTAAATTTAATATAAAAAATATCATTTTTCTATTTTTTTAATGAATTCTAATTATTATAATATAATTTTACAATAATACCATTTTAATTTATTAAAAAACTGAATATAAATAGATATAAATGTAAAATTACAGGTAAGAACATCAACTTGACCTATTCATAAAAATCCATCAGGATCAATGATTTTGTCCGGATCAAAACAGGTCAGGACGGATTGCAGCGGGTTGATTATCTAAACGATCCGATGATTGACCTGACCGATTTCATGCCCAAATCACCGGGTCAAGTGATCCAACCGCCGGTTCAATCCGAGTTTAATAACTATCAAAAACCACAATTTGCTATGTACCTCCATTTGGCATGTGCACACAAAGCCGTTTTAGAGTCCACCAAAAGCGTCTACAAATCCAACAAATTCATAATATGAATAGAAAATTTGTTTGATTAACAAAAATCCAAAATAAAATAATAAAAGTGTCACATCCTAGGAGCACGTGTGGAAATATTGACCTTGACCTTATAATAATAATTTACTACTTTTTTTTCTTTTGATAGAAATAATAATTTACCATGAATGAAGAAAAATATGTTCACTGTATTTTGTCTTGCAAAAAATCCCAAATACAATTAAAAATCATTTATTATTGTTCTATATGTAATCACGGATTTCTTTTGATTCAAAAAAATGGAAAGAGTTGAATTTTTATAATAAAACCAATTCACAAAGTAAAGTTTTAAAAAATGAAAATTTTGGTCATAGTCATAATTGGCTTCTTATATAATTGAGAATACATAACAATTAATTTAGGTCTAATTGTGCTCTTAGGAATATAAAAGTAGAGAAAAGATGAATTAAATCTTATTAATACGTTTGAAATTTTAATTTACTTTTGCAGAGAGTAGTTTTATATTGTTGCTTATCGTTTTGGGTGTTTTGAGGAGCATCAAATAAAAATATTAATGTTTCATTGCAAGGCCCATGGAGGGGGAGCAGGGGTATATGTATACAAGTAGTATATTATTGTGTTGGACCAAATTTGAATCCAAAAAGACCCAATAAATTAGAATTATATAGAGAGATTGAGGGAAAATGATCAGGTAAAAATGCAGCAAAGCCATTTTCTCTTATACTCGTGATTGATCTGCTTATGAGAAGCCAAATATCTCTTCTTGGAGGGACTATTCCCAGAAGCCTTGGCAGCCTTCTTGTCATCACTAGCCTTTGCAAAAATCAACGTAAATCCTTCAGCAGTGGCAGGATCGTTCACATCCCATTCCCCGAATCTGGGTAGAGGCCTTTCTGCTTCACCATCGCCTGATGCCGCCATTTATTAATTATTATGATTTCCCCAAGCAAATTTTGAATCTTGTTGTTAAGAATAATTATACATAAGAATTGAATGAATATATAAAGGCAGGGGAGGGGAAATTAGTAAAGTTGCAAGTAATCTGTTTGATTTGCTAATTGCTATCCTAAGGTGATCGTCTACCCGTAATCAACACGGAGCTTAACAAACGGTATTATGTTTTTGGCAGTTGCCACCAATTTTGGGTTTCATTTTCTTTCCCGGATGGCATCAGTTCTCTAATTTTATCGTTACATGTCCTGTTGTTTTCCACCCAACATAACCAAAACTTGCTATTCTTATTAAATTGTCCAAAATTAAGAAACAATTAATGGGGAAAATACGATCATGTTGCTTGCTGATGATGATAATAATCAAGTCACCAGCAATCAGCATCATGATCAAGCTCGCCATGTTGCTTGCTGATGATGCTATTAAACATTAGGTTTTTTCTTTTTTTTTTTTGTCTTTATCCTATTTTTATCTATAATTTCAACAGGCTTTAGCTTTATCAATTACATCCTAGTTTATAATAATTATATATACGTTTATGCACATAAACAAAAAAAATTCTTAATGCCCAAGCTCATTTTCACTTCTTATTTTGAAATTAGGTATACGGGTCAAAAATTTTATGAAGAGATCTTTGTTAAACGGACATCTGGATAAAAAAAATATATATATATATAATATTAAATAGACCGTCAATCGAAACCATAAAATTATGGAAGAATTTTTTAAAATTGAAACATAAAAATTA
>AWWV01012172.1:0-35491 GCA_001974805.1 Corchorus capsularis | reverse complement strand
GCCGAGATGGGAAAATTGATGTAGGCAAGTTTGGGTATTGATTTTATCATGCATGTGGATTAATAAAACCTAATGCTTGTTATAGGAAGGGGTGAAACCTAGATCATAACATTAGAGGTTAATTGTCAGCGAGATGCGGATTAATCTTCCTAGCATGTTGGAAATAGCATCATGTCTGTTCCTATACCAATTATTCAAATGGAGTTGTTTAAGATATTAAGAGGATTACTTTGTTTCAATGAAAGTTGATGTCTACGTCTTAGGCTATATACCGATTTGGCGTGATTTATGATTCTTAATTGATTGCAATCTAAGCCAAATTTATGTTTAGTGTCTATGATCCATGATTCACTTGATCAAAGTAGTTACCTAAAGGAGAAGAAATATGTTTTTATTCATTGTTTTTACTAAACTCTATTTTAAATCTTTACTTTAGATTTCTTTTAATTGTTTTCTAGTCTAATTAATCTATTTTGAAAAATCCAAAAATATCTTTTCTAGGTTAGAATTTCTTTTGTAAGATTTAACTTTGATTCGTACCTTCCCTGTGGATTCGACCCCTACTTGCCCTAGCTAAGTAGTTATTATCTATTTGTTATTGGTTTGTGGGGAATTATCTTGTGATTTGTTCAACGACCGGTCACAATTTTGGCGCCGTTGCTGGGGAAGGTTTAAGTAATTGAAGGCAAATTATTACTTAAGATTTTCTTACCTTTATCCTTTTGTATTTTTCGTTATTTTTCTTTTCAATTTTTAGTTTAGTTAATTTTCCTTTACTTTTTATTTTTCCAAATTACTTGTTATTGTTGGATTTTTTTTTTAAGTTCTTTCTAGGTGTTGTATGCCAAATACAAGGAGTAGTGGTGCCAAGGACTTAGAGTTCAATTCTGAGCCTAAGCGTACACTCTTTGCACTAAGGAAGGAGAATTTGTTTCGAGAGCAAGGAGGAGATTCGTCAACACCAAGTTCTCAAGCTAGCTCTCCACGTTCCACCACTTCTTCTTCAAGTTTGGAATCACAATCCCCAAGAGAAAACATGACCGAAGAAAACAACAACAATAGGACTTTGAGGGAACTTGCTGCCCCAAATGTGACTACACAGCGCTTAGCAATTCAATATCCAACCAATGAAGAAAATTTTTAGATCAAGTCTGGATTCATTCAATTATTGCAAAAATTTCATGGTATGCCTGGAGAAGATCCACATCGACATCTCACAGATTTTCAAATTGTTTGTTCATCCATGAAGATGCAAGGTATTTCTGAGGAGCAATTCAAACTTAGAACTTTTCCTTTTACCTTTATGGATCGTGCAAAGGATTGGTTGTACTACATGACTAGTGGTTCAATCACTTCTTGGACGAGCCTTAAGAAATTGTTTTGGAAAAATTCTTTCCTGTTCATAAAGCCTCAAGCATTCGAAAGGAGATAAGTGGAATTAAGCAATCCCAAGGCGAGACTATGTACGAGTTTTGGGAACGTTTCAAGAGGTTGTGCTCAAGTTGTCCAAACCATCAAATTCCTCAACAATTACTTATTCAGTATTTCTATGAAGGTTTACTCCCATTTGATAGATGTTCCATAGATTCTGCAAGTGGAGGGGCTTTCATCGACAAGACTCCCACCAATGTTTGGACTTTGATCGAAAATATGGCCGCCAACACACAACAATTTGGTACTTGCGAGAATTGTGCACAAAGAGATGGAAACATTAGAAGAATCAATGAAGTCTCAACCCATTCCTCTACATTGGAGCAACAAATTGAAGAAGCAAATCAACAAATCGCTTTGCTCACTGATTTGTTCAAATCGAACTTATCAAGTGTGTCAAAGGTTTGTGGGATTTATTCATTAGGACATCACACGGATAAGTGCCCTAGTTTGGTCGAAGATGATGTGGAAGAAGTCAATGCTTTAGGAATGCAAGAGGGATTTCAAAGGAAACAAGAGCCATTTTCAAGAAGCTACAATTCTTATGGGAACCAAGGTGCTTACCAAGCAAGGCCAAACAATTATCCAAGGCAATCTTCACACTATTCCGAGGGAATGCAACAAATGAGAGAGACCATGGAGATCATCAAGAAGCAATTAGGTCAATTGGCAAGCGATGTGAGTGAGCTCAAAGCACAAGGCCAAAACAAGATCCCATCTCAATCAAAAGTGCCCCCTAAAGAGAATGTGAATGCTATTACCTTGAGAAGTGGAAAAGAGTTGGAAGAACCATATCCAACTAAGTTTACAATGGATGAAGGGACAAGCAAGAAAGAAGAAGAATTGCATATGCTAGCGAAAGAGATCAAGATTGAAGATGATGAACCCATTATTCTTGAATTTGTCAAGGATAATGGAGAAGCCAAGGAAACTTCTGTGCTCAAGCCCAAATTGGATTCAAAGAAGGAACCTTTTCCAACCAAGTCAAGGAAATCAATGAAAGAAGATGAAGATCAAGACATCTTGGATATCTTTCGAAAGGTCGAGGTCAACATCCCACTTCTTGATGGAATTCAACAAGTACCAAGGTATGCAAGGCTTCTTAAGAAATTGTGTACAAACAAGAAAAGGTTGCAAGGTAAGTTGAATGTTGGAGCAACAGTTTCTGCTGTTTTGCAAAGACAATTACCCCCAAAATGCAAGGATCCTGGTATGTTTTCAATTACTTGTTCAATTGGAAATACTATCATTGATAATGCTATGCTTGACTTAGGAGCATCTTTAGGTGTCATGCCTTATTCTTTCAATCAAAGTTTAAAAATTGGTCCTTTAAAATACACTGATATTGTTCTTCAATTGGCCGATGGATCGTTGGTATATCCCAAAGGTGTGCTAGAGAACATTTTGATTAAAGTGCAACATTTAATTTTTCCTATTGATATTTTTGTTATGGAAATGGAAGGAGAAATTACAAAGGATCAATGCCCTCTTTTATTAGGAATGCCTTTCCTAAGGACTTCTCACACCAAAATCGATGTTTTTGATGGCTCATTAACGATGGAGTTTGATGGTGATGTAATTCATCCCAAACTTTCATCAAATTTATCTTTGAAAACTAATGATTTTGTTTGTGTAGTGCAAAAGTGGGTAAAGAAAGAGTTAGGTACTACATCTTCAACCATGGCAAGAGAGCAACTTTCAAAGGGGAGGCAAAGGATTACAAGCTTTCGACAACGCAAAGATGAGAATTTCCACCTAGCTTGGGAGAGATTCAAGAAACTTTGTGCCGATTGCCCTCAACATGGCATTTCACAACAAGTTTTGATCGAGTGCTTCTATCAAGGATTAGAAGTCGATGATCAACTTCTTGTGGATAGCATCAACAACATACCCTTGTGTGATCGCACTGTGAAGGACGCATATGAAGCATTGGAAGCGTTGACTCAAGCAATTGCACCTCCAAGTTGGATCAAGAAGAAAAACAAAGAGAAGCTTGGAAAAAGAGGCAAAATTTCCAACAACACACGCAAAGATGTCAACAAGGAATTGAAGGAAGCTCGAGAGAAGTTACTCAAGATTGATGGAGCCATAATTGAACTTTTCAAAGCTATGAGTGACACTCTCAACATCACCGTGGAACTTTTGAAGGAGCACACTCAACGTTCCTTCACCAATGGAGAATAGTCCACGAGGATGTCTAGCCAAAGACATTAAATGAAGGCGCTAATTGGGAGGCAACCCAATACACTAACAACTATCATTTTTCTTTTGAATTTTATTTTTCTTAGTTATAGGTCATTTTGCATTTTCAACTCAAGGGAATCAATCACGCAATGGAGACAAGAAAAGGAAGCACACATGAAGAGCAATTGGAGCTTACACTTTGCAAAAATAGAGAAGCTTTCTTGAACTCTAATCTCATTTAATTTCCTATGTTTGATTGATGATTGATGCATATCAATTAATTTTCTTGAATTGAATGTTTTTCCATGCATATTATCATTGTACAATTGTCTCATGCATCTCATACATATAGACTCTTAAGTGATAAGAACATAAGGTCAATCTTTTGATAGTCATCAAGTGGAATTTTTGGTGAAAATCAACTGTTTTTGGATTGAAGAATTTGGAATATGGTAAAATTTTTGGATGGCAATTAAGTTGAAGATGGAATTGAGTTTGGTAGCAAAAATTGCAAAAAGGAAGCAAAAGGAAGCCAAGCCCGATCCCAGCTGGGGCCCCATGCCGCAAGCCTGGCCACCCAGCTGGACAGCCCTAGCGCCCAGCCGCTAAGGCCAGCGCTGGAGGCCGACGCTGGCTGTGCGCCCAGGCGCTTTGCTTGTGCACCCAGCCGGTTGGCTTGGACACCCATGTGCCCTGAGCAATGCATGGACAGCACCCATGCCCATGTCGATGTCATCCAACTCACAACACCCATCACCCATCTCAAACACTATAAATGCCACCCAACACCCACTTCAAACCCTTCAACACCCATCTTCACCCAAAACCCACTCAATTTTCTTTTCTCTTGCCTACATTCACATATTCACTCACTTTAATCTTCAAATTTCACTACTTCATCACTTACAAATCATTTCTTTCATCTTTTTATCACCTCAAATACTTAACCATTAGATTATTCAACATTTTTTTCCATTAAAACCATCAATTTCTCAAATTTTCAAGTTTTGGGAAAGTGGTTGTTTTCTTTGGATTCTTGTTTGGAGTGATTAGAAGGGAGATAGGAGATAGTTTGGAAGTTGATTGGAGCATTTTAGAGTATTGGGAAGTGCTACATTGGATCTTAAAGAAAGATTTTTCAAGAAACCCTACAAGGTAACCTAGTGCCTACCAAGTGTTCGAGAAAATATCGAGAAGAGTGAGAGCAAGAGCATCAACATCTCAAGCCGCACCAATTGAGGAGGAAACCACCATACAACCTTTCCTTAGTGTGCCGCCACCCATATTTGTTGATAATGAATGTCAAGAGTGGTATGAAGCAAGGTATAACAACTCTTTCATTATAGAGAAAGTACTTCCAACTAACATTGATTAAGAACTTGGAATTAGCCAATTGTTTGTCAATAGAGGTTGGGGATCACTTCTTCAAGTAGATGGATACTACTATCCCAATTTGGTGAAGCAATTTTATGCCACCATAGACAAGGAGCGTGAAGGTTATTCCTACACCATCAACACAATGGTCAAAGGTAAGTACATTGTAGTTGATGAGGAATATCTATGTCGTTTACTTGGTTTGAACAATGAGGGTAGTATGTTCTATTTTACTTATGTTAATGGAGAGCAAATGACCGCCACCGAGAGCACATGGAAAATGGATTGTGCTTTAAGGAGGTTTGACATTCCTCTTGTTATGGATAGCCAAGGGAGTAGAGAGGTAAGAGTCAAGTATATGGAACCAAGGGATAGACTTGTGTGTTACTTATTGCATCATAATGTCATTCCTAGGAGTAGTAACAAGCATAAGCTTCGCATTGAAGACTTCTATGTTGTAGACAAGCTTTGCCATGGATTAGGTCATTGTAAAGGAATACTAATGGCTAGGTTGCTACTCTCAAGGATGTGGGAAGTAGTTCATTCTTCACATGAAGATAAGGGATTTGTTTTCCCATTGTTGATTAGCAAGATTTTGGTCAATGAAGGAGTTGAAGTCGATGAAGACAATGTAATTGATGTGAGTATTGCTTCAACAATGAAGACAATGTAATTGATGTGAATTGTTTAAGTCATTTGGGTTTAAGGAGGAGAGTTGTTGCCAATGAGGTACATTGGTACAATGTGCAAAGAAGGACTTATGCACAAGGACTTGAACAATCACAAGGGACAAGACAACCATCCTTGGAAATTGATGAAGAAAATTTCCAAGAGCTTCCTATGAGAGAATTTCAACAACTTATGGTTCGAGAGATGAGGCAACATAGGAGTTAAATGTGAGCTTACATGGAGCGAATGGAGGACACACTACGTGATTCCATAGGCCAAAGGAGATCGAGGAGAGGCCATTAATTCTTATCCTTAGGATGTCATATGTTATGAATTCTTTTATGTTTTGCATTTTTATCATGACATTGCATGCATTTGTATTTGCACTTGTATTTGTTCTATTTGGATCTTATGTAAGACTTATGTGTTTGGATGCTATGATTGACCCTATGTTTGATTAATTTGCTTAGATTGAGTTTCGACTTTCTTGGTGAATTAATTCTTGCATGTGTTCAATTAAATGGATTACCCCACTTATTGTGATTGGATTGCTAGTGAATGATTATTTGATTTGTCTTGAATTATGGGTTCTTCTTTATAAGTCAAATTGTCATTTTGCACTTACTTTTCCAAAAAATTTCAAAAAGAGGTCATTGAATTTTTTTGTCAAAATACTAGCACAACACACATTGAGGACAATGTATCTTTTAAGTGTGGGGGGGGGGGGGGGGGAAGAAGTAGTCTATTTTTCAAGATCCTATTTTCTTTTCTATCTTATTGATTAAAGACAAATTTTTCAAAATTTTTGAAGAAAATTAAAAACTATTTTGTATCTCTATTAAATTTTGATTTAATTTCCATGAGTATAGTCTTTTGTAATATTAATATGGTTTGAATACTTGAAAATATTTTTCAAATTTTCTTATGTATAATTTCATTCTTTGATTGAGAAGTGTAATTGATAAGGTTTTTCATACCCAAAAATGGTTTGACAAGTGCATTACTTCTAGAACTTGTGTTGAATCTTGTGTACATTTATAGAAGTATGTCATGGATATATCAAAAACTAAGTGTGGGGGTATGAAGGGTAGCTAAAATCTTTTAAAAAGAAGTGTTTTCATGTAAAGAGGAGAAGGGATATTTTCTTGCTAAAAAAAATTATTATTAATTAATTAATCCATTGTTGTCACTTTTTTCTTTAACAAAAGGAGTTAGTAACCCTTGGAAAGAAGATAAGAGGCATGGAATGCGGAAATATTGTCCCTCTTGAAAAAAATGAGTGTTAGTAACCTCAAAAGAAAAAGGGAGCTAGTAGCCCCAAATCATGAACACTTCTAAGGTTAGTAACTTTGCTTTCTTAAAAAATAAGCCACCCTTTTTAAAATCCATTCTAATCTTTGATTAATATCCATGATATTGCTTTCTCTTTGGAAATAGATGTAAATACAAGCCTATGGTAAGTTTTCCTTGTCAAATTCATCCAAGGTATGTTGATCTTAGAACTTACATTATTGATTGGTAGTGATTTTGTGCATAGTTGATTTAAATCTTATAGTCTTTGTATTTTTACTAACTTGTATTGCATTTGACTAGAAAATTTAGATTAAATTCTTAATTTATTAGAAGTACTTTGTTTTCTAAAGTTTGATGTCTCTAGTTAATGTTACATAATGTTTGTGGGTATCGTTCTAGTTAAGTAAGCCCTCAGGAGACTATAACTCCTCCTTTATAGACGTATAGAGGTTTAAAGGCTTGCGTCACATGCTAATTAAGTGCCGCCGTACACCTACGAAAGTGGAATCAATATGTTATTTAGTTTAGGACTAACATTTTTTGTTTTCTTAGGATTAACCTTAGTTTGCTAGGGACTAGCAAAGCTTAAGTGTGGGGGAAATATGATCAGACCAAAATTATGCATCTTTTTATGGTCATTTTCCTATGCTTTTAGGGTATTTTATGCTTGATTATGCCTTATATTTGGTATATTTGTGTTTATAGGTGTTAAAGTGAAGAAAAGTGCAAAATCACCAATTTTTTACCTTTTTGGAGCCTTTTTGGATGATTATTAACACAAATAATTTCTAAGGACATTTTGGATGAAGAATGGAGTCAATATGATCGTGATTGAAGAACTTGAAGAGTCAATTTTATCATCATAAGATTGATTTTCAAGAGTTTGAAGCAAAGGAGCAAAGTTGAATTTCAAGGCAAGAAGATATGTCAAGAAGTGTCATAGCACTGGAGTACATGGGTCGCGAGGCAAACCACATGGAGCGCCAAGCAAACCACATGGGCGCCCAGCGCTAGTCGACATGCCACCCGCAACCACATGGGAGCAGGCGACCTGGGGCCTGAGAGCAACGCCCTGGGCGCACAAGCCATCTACATGGGCACCCAGGGGGAGTTGGGGGTCAGCCATGCGCGTGTCAAGCATGCCATCATGCGTGTCTTCACCTTGAAGCCTCTTCACTTTTTTCCAGATTTGGCGACCTTTTTGTATTTTGGCCATAACTTTTGATCCAGAGCTCTGTTTGAGGCGTATGAGTAGCCGTTGGAAAGCTAGCTCCAAGATCTACAACTTTTGTGTTTTGGTTGAAGCCCAGTTTTGTCGTTTTCATCGACAGAAATGCCCCTGAAGTCAGCGGACAGAAACTGTCTTGGGCCTGTTTTGCGGGATTGATCCAATTGAGCCCAAATTCTTAGTTGGACTAGCTTGAAGACTTGGAGAGCAGCCCAGCACGTCCTTAGGGTTTTTTTAGCTCTAAATTAACCCTAAGCCACCTTCTATAAATACCGTCTTAAATCTAAAACCCTAGCAACCACCCTAGAACAACACACACATCTTTTCTCTAGGTTTGGCGTCGATAGGAAGAAGGGAGCTGCCGCCGGCCTCAAGTATTGTAAGTCACTCATGGATTGCAAGCAATCCATAACATTAGAGGTTAATTGTCAGCGAGATGCGGATTAATCTTCCTAGCATGTTGGAATTAGCATCACGTCTGTTTCTATACCAATTATTCAAATGGAGTTGTTTAAGATATTAAGAGAATTACTTAAACAACTTAGTCTTCACTTTTGCGGTGAAAATTAACTTTTGACACACCATAACTTGTTTAGTATTGTGTTTGAGGTGAAAAACAACTTTTTTATCTTCAAACACATGATCTCATATATTAACTCCATTAATGTTCAAATATAAATTTGAACATATATTGATCACCTCCCAAGTTTGGAAATAAAGTTCTAGCACCTAATTAGGATATGTACCCTTAGCTAGAACCAACAAAGAAAAAAATAGCCCTTTTACCGTATGTTGCAAGCATTGTAACAAAGTAGCATGTCGCTCCATCAAAATTTGTTAGATCCATTTTGATCATCTTTAAAGAGCTTCCAAGGCATAATAAACATCGGGAATTCAATAATAAGAGTATAGATGGATGACAATCCATTTTGATTATTTTCCTGTTGGCTACTAGCTATAAAATCTATTGTGCTTATGCAAAAAAATCAAAAAAATATTATTAATTATTTTAAAGAAAATTTTCTAAGGTTTAGAATCCATGGAGGGAATCCCAATTCAGAGTTAGAAATCCAAATCCTATGTATCCCAAGTATACCCCTCCTCTATTACCCATATGTATGATAAAAAAGGGAAAGTATATATATATATGAAATAAAAAAATGGATAGGAGAAAGAAATAAAAACGAAAATTAAAGAAGTAGTTCAGTTCCAAGTATATAGATAAAAAAGAAAGTTGATAAGTTATGGAGATTGTTAGGATTTTGACTCAAATCCTAATTAGATTTGAATTGAGGGTTTTTAGGCATATTGCGTAGTGCACAAAAAGACTTGGTAAACAAGAACCCTAGTAGGAAAGGGATTACTTGGAAGCTAAGTTTGTGCTAGTATATATAGAGAGTTTCTCTATAGAGTTTTGTATACTTGGAGAAAGGATATAGTCTAAGGGTTAGATTTGGGTGGAGACACCCCATATGATACGAATCTAGTTTTGTTAGATTCAAATCTACCCTTTGAATAGCCACCAAACTCGACTTGAAATACCAACTCTCTTCGATGAGTAAAATCGATGACCTTCACCTAAGCAATCCTCTTTGTTCGTCGGCCTTAAGTCTTCAATTAGACCTGCAATTGAATACCTAAGATCACAAGATTCACAAACAATTAAGCAATCACAACCTAATTGTTTGCTAGGACTCTACAAGATTGAAGAACCCTAAGTTTGCTCAAACTAGAACAATGAAGCCAAATAATCGATATGGGTGAATAAACCTCTCAATTTTATTAATAACTTGACTTGTGTTTACAAGAGGGGGATGGTGCCTTTATATAGGCACAAGATAACACAATAACCCCCTAATGCTAAAGCCATAAGGGCGGCATAACATAAAAGAAAGAACAAGGAAATAGTCCAAGCCTTGTTCTACTAGGAAAAGTAAATAACATTACATAATTAAGGAAAGATTGGACTTAGTCAAACAAGGTCAAACCCAATGTCATCTAAACTAATTAAATAGCTAAACTGAGATAGAATTAAGGCTCATATGGCCGAATTACAATGCAAGCCTTAGGGTTCAACGATTTCAAGTATGGTGCATATCTTAGAATCGTTGGGAATATTCCTAGGCTTATTGACTTAAATGCTCTCCAATTGATCTTCTATGGATTTAAAACCTTCAAGATGATGTCGAACAATACTTGTTAAAGCATCTTTGAACTTCTTAGCCCTTGCTCTAGTCATCAGACCTAAAGGCATCTTTAAAGGATCAAATGGCATCTCAATGGCATCTCCATGATGAATTGCGATTCCATCCTCGCCTTTAAGCTTGTCCATGCAACTAAGGCTGTTTTATCATCAAAACAATCATCAATTTTAGGTTCGGGGTTACTCTTTTCTTTAGCCCTAAATTCAGCATCCAATTTAGCAAAATCATCTCTCAATTTAATTTGATCTTTTAAAGCTTCTTGAAGTGATAAAGGAACTAAAGTAACAGGAATCTTACCACACTTAAATGAGTACTTGTTTGTCTCCCTATCATGTTTCACCTTGTTGTCATATTGCCAAGGCTTCCCAAGCAAAACATGATAAGCTCGCATTGGTAGCACATCACACAAGACATCCTCTTTGTACCTGCTCAAAGAAAGAGTAACCAAAACTTGTTTTTTAACCCTAATTTCTTCTCTATCATTGAACCAACCTAAGCTATAGGGTTTAGGATGTTTAGAAGTAGGTAGTTGTAACTCTTTCACCAAATAATCACTAATTATGTTTGTACAACTCTCTCCATCTATAATCACACTACTAAGCTTCCCATTCGCATACATCCTAGTGTGAAACAAATTCTCCCTTTGAACATCCCCTTTCACATAGGCACTCAAAGTTCTCCTAGCAACCAAACTAAGTGGAGCTAACTCATCACCATCACCAATTGCAGCCTTATCATCATCCCCATTCCCACTAGACTTTAAGTAAAAATCAGTCTCCTTTTCTTCACTCAAAAGCTTAATGTGAGTCTTAGATGATGAACTTGAACCCTCACTTTCCATAGGATCTCTCCTAGCTACTTCCCTTGGTGGTGGAAGTTGAGCTTGATTAGCCCTTTGTTGATTTTGGGCCTCTCTTGTTTGTTGAGCATTAGCCAACATATCCATTCTTGTAGACAAGGTGCCAAGTTGTTGCATTATAGTTTGCAACATGGTAGCGATGTTTACTTCCTGATTTTCTCCTTCTTCCATTGTACCTACACAAAATAAAAGTTAGTGGTAAAAATCCTCACAAGTGTGTGTGTGTGTGTATACCTTTGTGCTCTCGTGTTTGCACTCAACCTATGGATTGGCGGTCCACTACTCTCTTAATGATCTCATAAGATTATGCCTTTTACTAGCTTCAATAGGCCTAATAAGAGCAACTTGATAGAGTGCTTCTTTCTTCTTGTGACCTACTTGAGGAACAAACAATTAGTAGCAAAATTTTTGTGAAACAAAGGAAAGTGATCTAAACCAAAACCAAACCAATTATGCATGCTCCTTATGTTGATTTCCTTCTCCAAACATGCTGCACAAAAACTCAATCAAACAATACAAATCAACCAAATCAATAAATTAGAAACCCTAGTACCACTTAAGTCGAATTTTGTACCACTTGTCTCCAATAGGGTTTCAACCTGAAATTCTTCAAATTGAATCTCAATTCACAGCAAATCAACCCAAGAATCTCAAACAAACACTCAATTAGGGTTAATTGCAACCAATTGAATCAATTGCACAAGAACAAACCCTAATCCCCAAATAACCTAGATAACAACCCTAGAAATCCAAAATTGCGGCAAACCCTACAGATTTTTTTAAAAAATATTTTTCCCAGAAAGATCACATCAAAAGAAGTCTAAATCTCAAATTTCAAAGCTTTCCGACTTCAAACGAACCTAGAACAAAAATCACAAGTTTCTGGTCGAAATTTGTTTTTATTATTTTTATTTTTTTGATATTTTTTGATACAACTACTAGTTATAAGGCCTCCAAATATGAAATTTCAAAGCAATTGGAGTTAAGATGAATCCACTATGATTTTTCGAAGTTTCTGATTTTTTTGATTTTCAAGAAGATGTATGAACAACTTGATGAATGATGAATAGAAGGATAAATTTACCGATTGAAGATGACAAACTATGCTCTGATTACCAATTGATACGAATCTAGTTGTGTTAGATTCAAATCTACCATTTGAATAGCCACCAAAGTCGACTTGAAACACCAACTCTCCTAGATGAGTAAAATCGATGACCTTCACCTAAGCAATCTTCTTCGTTCGTCGACCGTAAGTCTTCAATTAGACCTGCAATTGAACACCTAAGATCACAACATTCACAAACAATTAAGCAATCACAACCTAATTGTTTGTTAGGACTCTACAAGATTGAAGAACCCTAAGTTTGCTAAAACTAGAACAATGAAGCCAAATAATCGATATGGGTGAATAAACCTCTCAATTTTATTAATAACTTGACTTGTGTTTACAAGAGGGGGATGGTGCCTTTATATAGGCACAAGATAACACAATAACCCCCTAATTCTAAAGCCATAAGGGCGGCATAACATAAAGGAAAGAACAAGGAAATAGCCTAAGTCTTGTTCTACTAGGAAAAGTAAATAACATTACATATTAAGCAAAGATTGGACTTAGTCAAACAAGGCCCAACCCAATGTCATCTAAACTAATTAAATAACTAAACTAAGATAGAATTAAGGGCCATATGACTGAATTACACAATGCAAGCCTTAGGGTTCAACGATTTCAAGTAGGGTTCATATCTTGGAATCGTTGGGAATATTCCTAGGCTTATCGACTTCAATGCACTCCAATTGATCTTCAATGGACTTCAAACCTTCAAGATGATGTCGAACAAGACTTGTTAAAGCATTTTTGAACTTCTTAGCCCTTGCTCTAGTCATCGGACCTAAAGGCATCTTTAAAGGATCAAATGGCATCTTAATGGCATCTCCATGATGAATTGCGATTCCATCCTCCCCTTTAAGCTTATCCATGCTTCCTTGCACTCCTTGATAATCCTTTTCAAGATCTCCATTGTGTTCTTCAAGACCATGATCAGCCCTTGGCGCATCACCATAGGACAAGAGGATGGTCCTCATGGGTGTGTGTGTGATTGTTAGGTTTGGTGTTTGGTTTTGTTGATGTGATAGTTGTTTTGTAGAGACCGAGCGAGAGTGCTCAAGATTGGTTGGGTTTGGTTTAGGATTGATTGTTAGACTAGGTTGAGAGATTGATTGAGAGTTATTGATAATTATGTGTGATGTAATTTTCTATAACTAGTGGATTTCTCTTCTCGTCCATGAACGTAGGCTAGTTCAGTGTCGAACCACATAAATTCTTTTTTCTTGTGTGGATGATTTATTGTTTTAGTTGCTTCTGCTTGCATGATTAATTTGATAGATTCTTTTTTGGGATATCCGGGTTACAACAATTGGTATCCGAGCTCAGGTTCGATGGATTAGAGGTTGCCTGGTAGCCCAAACTTGAGATATGGTTCATCAGGTTTGTTGTTGTGGAAATTGCCAAATTGCTGTGCTTAATGATTGTTTTAAAGATTGCATGTTGGCTTTTCAAATCAGATTTGGATGAAAAGCAAGATCGGATACAGAATTAAAGTTGAAGATGATGCGGTGAACACAAAAGAAGATTGCTTGATGATGTACCAAATCTGCAAGTGCATAGAGTCAGTTGAAGTAATAAATATTAGAGTATTTTAGGAGTCGAACCCACATAAAATAATTAATTTCTATTATAATTAATTCTATCAAGAAGGAAGATTGAGAGCGATCAAAGCAATTTAAAATAAAAGCAGTAAAAGCAGACAATTAATCAAAGATATAAAAACAGTATTAAAGGACTTAGGGCTTCAGGCTTTACCTAATTGGAAAATTACTACCTAACTTATGAGTTGAATTGATGCAAAGTTGGAATAGAATTACACTTAATTACCTATGTGCTACGTCAAGTCTACACAGGAATACCTAACTAATTAGATTATCTATCCGTCGATGAAACCTAATTAACTAGATTCATTAACAACAAGAAATTATTCACCTATCAGATTAGCCTAAGATTCATGTCTCATACAGTCTAACTTGTCTATTTTCCTAGCGCACAGACTATGCTTCTCTTGTCAGTACATTACACAATCCCTAAAACAATCTATATGTTGATCAGATATATAAATCTCATGAAGAACAAGGAAAATAAATACAACTTTAGAACAAAATCAATTCAAAACATAAAATCAAATAATAATTCCCAATTGGCTACACCTTGAACCCTAATTAGGAATTTAGCTACTCATACTCATGAAAATATAAACATAACTATTATTAAAAAAAGAAAGAACATGGGAAGGAAGAAAAACTCCCTTAGATGTCTTCAAGTAAATAGAGAAGAGTAGAAGTTGATTGTGTCTTATTCTAAGTACAAAGCCTCCCTTTATATAGGAGTTAAAATTTTAAACATAAAAGAAGTAGGAAAAGTAAAATAAAGATTACAAATAATTAATAAATCCTAAAGGAACTAGGAATAAGTGGACTCTGGCTTTAATTAGTCTAGAATCCATAGAAAATAATTATTGGTTGAAATTAGGTGAAAACCCATAAGAAATAGGAGAAAAACTGGTCAAAATCGGTCTAGGTTGGTGCTTGCCTGCGCGCGTCCATGGTCTGCTCACGCGCGGCTTATCCTAAGAAAATTCTGGCGTCTAATTTCAACCTTACCCGCGCAAACATGATATTAATTCCACTTTCATAAGTGTACGGGGCACTTAGCACGTGATGCAAGCCTTTAAACTCCTATGTGACCATAGTGGAGGAGTTATAGTCACTTGAGGGCTTACCAAAACAATACCTACAAACATTGCTACATATGAAAGTAAATTCCAAAAAAAAATTAAGAAAACAATTTCAAAAAGTAATTTTCACGTAGGCTTCTTATCTGTAACCGTTTCACCACCGTTTGATCGTTTCACCACCGTTTTGGACCCAAACGAAGTTTAAGAGTAAACTCTGTTTCAATCGCTGCTCTAATAATCTCATTTGTACAATACCTAATCTAATATGTACACTGTAATCTCATATGTACAATTGCTAAACAGTGTCAATCGCACCGCTACTGCAGCCGTAGGCCGCAAATTTCAAAGTGCTCGATACTTCTTAAAACAAGTCAATATTTAACAAGAATAAAACACAAATGGTTAGTTCATCATCGTAATCATCTGCCTCAAGAGAGTAATAAGAAAACATCTTTTTAGAACTACTTACCATAGGCTTGTATCTCATTTACATCTCCACTACAACCATATCAAACCACAAACCATAATATATATGCATGTGTATGAGTCGTAAGGTCTTTATCAGGGTTGTAATGGGGCCAAGGGATAGTGAGTTAAGAAAGAAAGGATAAGGAAAATCAAAATATTCAAGAATTTAGTAGAGCATAACCAAGATAGACTTAAAAATAATCAAAATAAAACACAACTAATCTATCAAATAATAGCTTATTAAATTTGTGATAGCTCTTCCTTCATCACAACTCCACCAAATTCCATAATTTTTTTACTTGAAGAAAAGAGTGCCAATTTCTTTTTGGAGTGTTCCATTTTTTCCTTTTTTCTTTCTTTTTTCTTGATTTTTTTACAGAGGGACAATGTCTTTGACATCTCTTCTCCCCTTTTATTTGGAAACTACTGACTTACAATAATTTTTTAGACACTTCATTATCCACCATCTCAATTTCACTTTCACCACACATACCCCCACACTTATTTCTTATTGTAATCATCTCCTTCAAGAACAAAAAGAATAGGCAGATCAAAAACTTCACTCAACTGGAATAAGCGAGAAAAACTTGCTTTTTCTTTCAAAAACATAATATATAGCAAGCTCTTTAAGAAGATAAGATTTCAATCCAAAGTAAGGCCTAATAATGATTTAACCTTCAATAATCCATTAGAACAAATATTAACAGGCTATGCTCTTACCAATTCATGAATAAGGGTAAAACTTATTTTTCGGGCTCAAGGTTCTTTGGAATAATATGGTTAATCAAAGAAAAAGGCTAAAAATATTCAATAAGGCAACAAAGGGCTACTAGTGACAATGTAAAAAGCGTAGGCATTCTAGGACACTAATGGTCCAAACAAACGCCTTAGTCATCCCCATACACAATACATATACATTCCAAACCAATCATACCACAACCCAAATTAGTCTCGAAGAGATTCGACACAAGTTCTAGAAGTAGCGTAAAACAATTTTGTACCCAATTGACAATTGCATCATCTTCATTTGACAAATTTTGGCAACCATTTGTAAGAGTAGTTAAAATAATGACTCAATTGATGATATCCAACTCTAGAAGATTTTTTAGTCAAAAACCAACAACAATTGTTGAAAAAAAATATAAATAGGAACTACTAACATATGCCTTAATGCACAATGCAATTCATGCAAACATTTATAAAAAGAATATTGATAATGAAAAATATGTGAATGAAAAATATGCAAAGATAAACAAAAATGCAAAAATGCAATTTTCTTAACGCTCTCCCCCACACTTAGGACAACATTGTCCCCAATGTTGAGAGAAAAATAAAGATTTAATAAAATAATAAATGCAACAAACACCCTCCCCCACACTTAAAAACGAAACTATATCATAAAAAGATAACATAAAGTTCAAGATAGAGTAAAGGAAACTCCCCTATGTCCGTGCTAAGGTGTTGTAAAGGTGTTACTCCACTCATACAACTATACCTACAAAACAAAAGAAAATAAAATTACTATAAAAAAAATTAAAAATGAAAATAAATATCACTGCCATCAATTGCAAGAATAGCCAATGTCATCGTTGTTACCGTATTTGGTTGGTGTAAGAGTTTGTTCGGGCACACAAAATTGGCTTTGCCTCCTTGTAGCCCTCTTGCCATCTAACTAACTTTGCAAAACTGGGTTGCACAGCCTTTATATTCAAAGAATCGGTTCATATGCACCCATGTGCCAAATGATCCATCTTCAAAACATCCAAATTCTAGGAATTTTTCAATGCCCATGAAATTAGGATCTTCATACTCCAAAGTACTACCAATAGGGGAACCATTGACAACAATGGCTTCAAGAGTTGAGTCTTCACACTTAGGTGGGGATGTCTCTTGTAGAATTGATAAGAACTCACTCTCCCCCACACTTACTTCCAATGATGGAGTACCGGTGTTGGTTGGAACCATGTCATTGATGAAGCCAAAATCCGTTGTGGAATTTTCAAGCAAAGGTGAGATGGATATTTCAGCTTCTTCTTCTTCACTCTCAACTAGTTTAGTTGGGAAAAGACTATATAAATTATCATCTTCTTTACTTTCCAACATTAGTTCACTAACATGATGTTCTGAATCCAATACCATTGATGAAGGTAATTCATTCAATTTCTCCATTCTAGTTGTCAACTCTGCCACTTGAACTGTCAATGATTGAATCCTTGTTATATTTGCTTGTGAACTTTCCATGAAAGCCTTAAAAGTCTCCTCAAGGATTTGGGTTCAACTTGGTGGATCAGGTTCAATTGGTGGTTCACTCCATTGTTGGTAACTTAGATATGGATCATAGTATGGATTATGGGCAAACTCTTGGTTTCCATAGTAATTGTAACGTGGATAATCATCCCAACCTGAATCGTAAGAATAAGCATTAGAATAAGCTTCATAGGAAGAATATACATCATTACAATAATGATGCATGAGCCATAAGTATAATAACAAATTAAAGTGTAGGGAGCAAGAAAATCAAGATTAGATAAAAAATCCCATGAAATTGTGGTGTTAAACCTGCAAACTTAGAAAAATTTAAAAAAAAAAGAAAAAGAAAAAGAAAACAAAATCAAGTAGAAATAGAAATCAAATTTTTTCCTCGGCAACGGTGCCAAAAACTTGATTTACCAAAGCTGCAAGTGCACAGAGTCAGTTGAAGTAATAAATCCTAGAGTATTCCAGGAGTCGAACCCACAGAAAACAATTAATTTCTATTATAATTAATTCTATCAAGAAGGAAGATTGAGAGCGAGCAAAACAATTTAAATTAAAAGCAGACAATTAACCAAAGATATGAAAAGAGTAATTAAAGGACTTAGGGCTTCAGGCTTCATCTAATTGGGAAATTACTACCTAACCTATGAGTTGAATTAATGCAAAGTTGGAATAGAATTACACTTAATTACCTATGTGCTCCGTCAAGTCTACACAGGAATACCTAACTAATTAGATTATCTATTCGTCGATGAAATCTAATTAACTAGATTCATTAAGAATAAGTAACTATTCACCTATCAGATCAGACTAAGATTCATGTCTGATTTAGTCTAACCTGTCTATTTTCCAAGTGCACAGATTATGCTTCTCCTGTCAGTACATTACACAATCCCTAAAACAATTTATATGTTGATCAGACATATAAATCTGATCAAAAACAAGGAAAATAAATCCAACTTTAGAAGAAAATCAATTCAAAACATAAAATCAAATACTAATTCTCAATCGGCTACACCTTAAATCCTAATTAGGAATTTAGCTACACATACTCATGAAAATATAAACATAATTATTATTAAAATAAAGAAAGAACATGAGAAGGGAGAAAAACTCCCTTAGATGTCTTCAAGAAAATAGAGAAGAGCAGAAGTTGATTGTGTCTTATTCTAAGTACAAAGCCTCCCTTTATATAGGGGTTAAAATTCTAAATATAAAAGAAGTAGGAAAAATAAAATAAAGATTACAAATAATGAATAAATCCTAAAGGGACTAGGAATAAGTGCAATCTGACTTTAATTAGTCTAAAATTCGTAGAAAATAATTATTTGTTGAAAATAGATGAAACCCCATAAAAAATAGGAGAAACAATGATCAAAATCGGTCCATGTCGGTGCTTGCCCACGCGCGTCCATGGTTTGCTTGCACGCGGCTTATCCCTTGGCCACGCGCGGCTCATTACAGATTCTTCATGCGCCAATTTCAATTCAATTTGACTTAGATAAATCCCCTTTTGGTGCTTCTAGCTTCTATTTTCCTTCCTTTTTTAGTCTCTTTTCTTCACAAAGTTTTTAATTACACCTATGTAAAAAAATCAAAGGAAATTAAGCACCAAATAATCAAAACTGATAAAATAAACACCAAAATACACACCAATAATTATGTAAATTATGCACTTATCACTTGAAGATTGGGAAACTTTCATTATAGATGGAGCCAAGTATGTCCTTGAAGATTGATTAAAGATTTGAAGATTCGATGGAATTTGAGTCAAGGTGGAGATTGTTAGGATTTTGACTCAAATCCTAGTTAGATTTGGATTGAAATTTTTTAGGTATTGCTTGGTGGACAAAAGGACTTGGTAAACAAGAATCCTAGTAGGAAAGGGATTACTTAGAGACTAAGTTTGTGTTAGTATATATAGAGAGTTTCTCAGTAGAGTTTTGTATGCTTAGAGAAAATATTTAGTTTAAGGGTTAGATTTGGGTGGGGACACCACAAGATGATGGTTCTCGTGGGTGTGTGTGATTGTTTGGTTTGGTGTTTGGTTTTGTTGATGTGATAGTTGTTTTGTAGAGACCGAGCGAAAATACTCAATATTGGTTGGGTTTGGTTTATGATTGATTGTTAGACTTGGTTGAGAGATTGACTGAGAGTTATTGATAATTATGTGTGATTTAATTTTTTATAACTAGCGGGTTTCTCTTCTCCTCCGTGGACGTAGGCAAGTTCAGTGTCAAACCACGTAAATTCTTGTTTATTGTGCAAATGATTTATTGTTTTAGTTGATTCAGCTTGCATGATTAATTTGATAGATTATAATTTGGGATATCCGGGTTACAACAGACATAAATCCAAGGACAGGAGATGATGAAAAGGAAATGACTGTAGCTTTAGTGGGAGTTAGAGAGGAAGAGAAACAAATAATTAGCAATTTGATTAAGACAGCTTGTAAAATTCTGACATGGAATACAGATGGCAGAAAAAGAGCGGTGCCAAATGGAAAAGGGCGGCGCACCAAACAGACAAAGAGGAGCTGGATTGTGGGAAACCAAGGAAGATAACATAAAAATGTTAGTAATTGGAAATGGGGTTTAATTTGGTTTTATTATGTCTTGTAAGAAAGCAGAAGCAGATAGAGAGATAGAGGTCGTTTAGATCGAAAATCTTAGGACATAAAATAGCGGTGGAAGGGGGTGGCGTGAAAATTTGGTGTCACGCCGTCCAAACAAACCTTTCAATTTCATTCATCTGCCACCCCACGCGCAATCACTATCTCCCTCTCCCTCTCTATATATTTATATATCCCTTCTCTCTTTTCGTTTACAACACCATTCCAAATTTATTTTTTTGTATTCACCAGCTACTTCTCCTCTCTAGATACATCTCTCATTCTTTTTTATAATCTCTTGCCCTATTCTGCTTCATTGCCTACACTACCCATCCCCCTTCCTTCTTCTTCTTCCTCCTGCCTGTAGTAATATTCTTTTTCATCTGTTCAGTTTGATTTGGAAGCAGATTGGTCTATCAAGTAAACGTACGCCAAGACTCAATATTTTCATCTTGTGAGTATATATATGTTCGGTCTAGTATTAGTCGAAAACATTCCTTATGCAATCTGCAGTAATATCTGGGAAAAAGGGTGTTTACTAGCTGGGTGCATTTTTTGCTATAGAAGTTACGGTTGTCATGCTCATGCATACGAATTAACGAATTTGCTAGCAACATACTCTTAACTTTTCATAGGGTTTAAGAGGATAATGAACGAATGTTGATTATCTGTCAATAGCCATTTGCCGGCCTCTTGGTATAGTAATGCAGGATGCAGATCAATGTCTTGCTAATACTATTTTTGAATTTGTGTTGCTTATTATTTGGGTACTAATTAAATCAGATTCAGGAGCAGCGCAATGTGCAATAGGATCTGAAAGTGGAACATGATCGAGATTCAAGCTGCATAGCCATAGGGATCCATTGTTTTTATATAGCAACTTTTATTAGAAGCCCACCAAATCCAAATCCAATTGCAAGTAGGAAATTTGTGGGTGTAATTACTTGGAGATGGAGAGAGAATAGCATGAGCATGGGTTTTAGCCTAACATGCACAGTTAAGAATTGAAAAATGGGAGGAGAGCCGTAATGATGAGAGGAATATAGATTTAGCATGAGGGAGGGGTGGTGGGTGTGAAAACATTTTCCACTAGCACGAGAGAGCACACGGTCGGAGTGCACTGCACTCAAAGAAACCATACATTTTAACAACAACAACAACATGCTTCTGCCACCAAAAGTCAAGCTTTTCGGCAACTTTTCTCTTCCCTCTCTATATAATAATGCTTTTATAACCCTAATCTCATGCAACTCTAGTCTAACACTTTTAATTCTAAAGTAGACTCTATTATATAGCTACTTAATTTAGGATAAAACCCATTAATCTTTCCCCACATATATATAACACAGCCTGACATTCTTTTGCTTTGGGACCATCTGCCCTTTGGGTCCCATAAATCATCATTGACCCACTATTTAATCCAAATACTAGTATTGTAATTCTAGCTACTCTACTTGCAACTTTTTTTTTGGGCCACAACAAAGGAAATCTACTTGCGACTTAAGAGTTGATATTTGGAAATTCGCTTTCTAGGCAACAACGCATGTGCCTTTACTTCACTATTTCCCCCCTTTTGGAATTTCATTTCATTTCATTCAAGACTCATGTCCTTCTTCCTACTTGCCTTCTCTTTTAGGCTTACGCTAAACACAAAACTTCCAAACCCTGATCTCTGTTTGTTAGGTGGTTATCATATTAATAATTAATAATAATACAATACGGATGGCTCATTAACAAAAGCAGCAGCATTGTTAAGAACATAATGTTTCACACTCATATTTGTACTTTTTGGTGATATAATTTTTTTCAGGAAAATTAGATCCATCGATGATGGAGTTGGAGTCATGCGTGCCACCGGGCTTTAGATTTCATCCGACTGAGGAAGAACTTGTAGGATATTACCTGAGGAGGAAGATTAACTCTCTCAAAATTGATTTAGATGTTATTATCGACATTGATCTCTACAAGATGGAGCCATGGGATATCCAAGGTAATTATAAATTGTGACAGGGCCATGCATTTTTTTTAAATATATATATATATAAGTTGAAAAGTTTTTTATTACATGCATGTCTACATTTTCATTGGTTGCTTTTAGATTTTTTATTCAACCAATCACAATTTAACTTAGCTATAATTGGTCTCAAAGGGTTTGAAATTTTGGAGAAGAAAATATATAAAAGAGCACTCAATTTTTAGACCACTTTTCCCCTAGTCATCAACTAATCAATATCACCATTTGGCATGCCACAGCTTTAAAGCATTTTTGCCCGTTGAATTAAAGTTACTGCTAGCTAGATAGAGTTGCAAGTTGACACTGATGTTGAATCGAGACCAGCCGTATTATAATTATAATTATTATGATGCATATGCAAAAGAATAATGTAATGAATCAACACTCACTAGCAAGCTAGGAAAATGACAGCAGCTAGCTAGCTTTGAAAAACGGTTCGGGTTGATTTCCAATAAATATGGTAGCTAGCTTTGTAGTTTGAATATATATTTCCTCATAGATATTAATAATTAATATTGTTTTGATAATGGCTTGGTGTTTGCAGCTAAATGTAAGCTAGGGTATGATGAACAAAGCGAGTGGTACTTTTTCAGTCACAAAGACAGGAAGTATCCGACAGGGACCCGAACAAATAGAGCGACTGCAGCAGGATTTTGGAAGGCAACTGGGAGAGACAAAGCTGTGGTTTCAAAGAGCAATATCATTGGGATGCGAAAGACTCTGGTTTTTTACAAAGGTCGTGCTCCTAATGGTAGGAAAACAGATTGGATCATGCATGAATATCGTCTTCAAACTTCTGAACATGGACCTCCACAGGTAACTCATATTCAATTCAATTGTATTATATATAATGATCGATAATCTTTTGAATCATGGTTACTAGAAAAAGAGTTACAATTCCACTTAATAATTAAGGGTATGAATTAGACCCCATTTTCTTTGAAGAATAGTAGTGGGACTGTGGAAGAAAAGGTCAAAGACATGTTGAACGGAAAAGTCATCACTTATTATTATTTTTTGTTTTTGGTATCCCATCCGGTATCCAAAGTTTTGCTCTCAGTAATCCGGATCCGAACCGTGTCGCGCACCTTGTTATGATGGGTGAGTCTACCAACAGGGCTGTTGCGTAAAGTCATCACTTTTTACTCATTAGCTAGCTGCATAAAATTGCAAGCACGCTCTGCTTGACTGACTCAATCTTCTAGAAATCAAAGCAATTTAATTAAAGTGATTAGATTAGACGAAATTTTGTTCCGACAATGCAATATATTCAAATGATTTTGTTCCTTTGAAATAGGTTTATACTGACAAGAAAGTTTTTGGAAACTGCATGCAGGAAGAGGGATGGGTGGTCTGCAGGGCATTTAGAAAGCCGACTCCTAATCAAAGGCAAGGCTTTGAAGCATTGAACCATGCTTATTATATCAGAGATAATAACGGCCAAGTTATTAGGCCTCCAATCTCATCAATTTCAGCACATCATATAGGAACTACATCTCATCATCATCGTCATCTTCACCCTAATCAAGGATCGAGTTTTTATCACGAATTCTATGGTTCGGAACAAGAACTTGTTTCCAACAACAACAATTTTTTGGACAGCCAACAAGTTATGGAACTCCCACAACTTGATAGCCCAACTACGACAGTTTCACCAAGTTTAGCAGGAAAAGAAGGCAAGTTGGAGCATAGTTTTGTAACAAATGATCAAGATTGTGACGAAGAAAAGAGAAATAATAACAGTAGCCAATTTATTGACTGGAAGAACTTGGACAACTTGCTATTTGCCTCACAGCTGACAGATACAACAACATCTTATCCGGGATTGATACCCCAAAGCTTCGACATAGATGCTCACGAACACGTTAGCCATCTGCTTGGTTGCTTCCCTGGGTCATAGCAGGAGATTCCACACAACTTTATCATATTCATCCAACATATACTCATAAAGCTAAAACTAAAACTACTCTTCCTGTCTTATCAAATAGGAAACTAAGGTTGATACTCTTAATTTTCAGATTTTGCATGCTAAAAAAAGTAGGCTACGTAACCTTTTACAGTTAAAGAAAGAATAATATTACTGGATTTGTTATATGTTATGATAAAGAGGAGACTTTCCTGCTCCATGGAAGCTTTAGGGTGTATGTGTAGAAAGTTCACTTCACCTTGTTTTTTTTTTTTTTTTTTAAATTTTCTTTTTGTCATGTCTACCAAATTGTATATTGCGCAATATAGTGCCTAAATATATTAACATCTGTGTAATAATTTAATCTCATCTCTCTGCCCTAGAATATCTCAAACCATTATTAGCTAGAGAGATCCTATATAATAACTCACTAGAGCATTGGGGAGTAAAATTTGTCTGAGACGTGTGAGAACACTATATATATCCTTAAGGATAATTTCCCCCATCGGAGTTCGATTCTTGGTTCAAAAGGTTTGTATAGCGCCTATCCCCTAGGATACTATAGACCTTATAGTTTTCACAGACTATCAAGGTAACCAGAATAACATGAAAGTAATAACACAACCATGTGATTTTTTTTAGAGAAGATAGGTTAAAGATAATTAAGAGTATATATGAAGAGTTTAGAGTTCACTGCAAGAAATAGACAGGCTTACCACGACACACTTTGGAACTAAAAATTCCCCGTTGCAAATTGAAACGGGATTTGCAATGAAAATAGAAGACTCATTGCAGAGCCCGTTGCAAACTTTCACTACAAGAAAAACACGGATCTGCGACGGAAATTTTGTGACCGACAACAGCCGTCGCAAATTTGCGACTACATTTGCGACGAACCACGTCCCTCCGTCGCAAATAGTCACTAAACACGTCGCAAAACACGTATTCCCAAGCCATCGCTAATATGGTTCCAACGTTGGTCGCAAATTTTTGGCGCCACTTCCCGCGCCCTCACTTTGGTCGCAAATGACCCAATGCGGTCACAAAATTTGCGACCGGCTATTTGCGACGTCTTGTTTTGACCAGTTTCCCAACCACTTCTTTGCGACGACTATTTGTGACCCCCTTTGCGACGACGTTTGTGACAGGTAATTTCAAAATTTCATCTGAGTTTGTTGAAAAAGAGAAAGGGCATAGTTTAGCCTTTGCGACGACATTTGCGACGGCTTAGAGACCTTCCGTCGCAAAGTCGGTCACTAAGTCCGTCGCAATATATGAATAAATTAATTAAATTTTGAGCCAAAACTGTGCATTTTGGTGGAGAAGCATTAAAACCTAGATCTGTAAACGAGGCCTCAGCATTTGCAGCCCCTCCTTTTCCTTTGATTAGGGATTTTTTCTCTAAAAAATCTCACATTTTCTCCACAAATCTTGCAATTTGTTGATTTTTTCCATTAGCCAAGCATTACAACATGATGATGTTGTCACCAAAGCTTCATTGTTGATTATTGTAATATGGTATGATATCACTCTCTCATGCAAGCTTTATTTTTTTTTCTAATGTTTTATTTGTAGTACTTTTATAGCGTTTTAGATTATGGGTATTGTGTGGAATGACTCTTGTTTTATATTTGCAGCTTGGAAAGTAGTATTTATTTGAGTTATTGTCTTAATTTTATTGATTATATGATTAAGGGGTCAAAATGCTTAATTTGAAAATATGAGGGACTTGATTGCAAATTTTGAAAGTTGTTATTGAATTAGTGTAGTAATATATATGATCTTATTGTTTTTTAAGGGAAATGAATGTAATTAATAGTAATATATATTTTATTTATTACTATTTGATTTCAGTCACAATGTCGTTGAGAGCATCTAGAACATGGATGTATAACAAGAATCTACGTAACCGTAAAGGATTGTCCGATGAGTTTATTGCTGGTGTAAATGAATTTATTCATTTTGCATGTTCACATATCGAGCATATGAATGGAGACCGTATTAGGTGTCCATGTAAGAATTGTGATAATTTGCGCTACCATCTAGTAGATGATGTGATGAATCACCTTTTATCGTAGAGGATTTACAGAGAATTACTTTAACTGGACTTGTCATGGGGAAGCAAAGTGCGAAGAAGTTCAAGAAGCTGAGGTTGATCAGTTGCAGATTGATAATGAACGGGTTGATCAGATTTTAGAGAACACAGGTCCTAGCTTTTTTCCGCATTGGGGTACTGGTGAGGCTTCTTATGGAATTGATCCCATCACTTGTCAAGATGAAGGAGGCCCGAGTTGTCAACCACCATATGAGGAGGTAGTTCCTAGTCCTAATGATGTGGTTGAGGGTGTGGATGTTATGACTCTATGTAACAACTTCTTTCATCTACTTAAAGATGCCGATGACCCTCTGTATAATGGATGTGAAACTTACACCAACTTGTCTATGGTTGCAAAGATGCTAAGTACTAAGGCTGAGAATAACTTGTCAGAGAAAAGTTTTAATCAATTTGCTAGGATTTTGAAGGACTCGTTGCCTCGAGATAATAACTTGCCAGAGGATTTTTATGGTTATAAGAGGTTGATACGAGATTTAGGCTTGCCTGTAGTAAAGATTGATGCTTGTAGAGATGGATGCATGTTGTTTTGGAAAGATGATGCACGTGAGGAATGCTGTAAGTTTTGTAAGTTGCCAAGATACAAGCAGACAAGGGGTAGAGTCGATAATCCTAAGCGTAAAAGGGTTGCACATGCTATATTAAGATACTTGCCACTAACTCCTAGATTACAAAGGTTGTATGCTTCGAAAACGACTGCACCTCACAAGACTTGGCATGCTAGACATGAGACAAATGAAGGAGAAATGTGTCATCCTTCTAATGCTGAGGCGTGGAAACATTTTGATTGAACCCATCCCAATTTTGCTAAAGAACCCCGTAATATTCGGTTGGGTTTATGTGCTGATGTGTTTTTCCCCGCATGGTCAATATGGGAAGACTTATTCTTGTTGGCCAGTGATTGTCACTCCTTCCACCAAGTATGTGCATGAAGAGCCCATATATCTTCTTATCTTTAATTTGTCCTGGGCCTAAAAATCCAAAAAAAAATATAGATGTCTTTTTGCAACCATTGATTGAGGAGTTGAAAGAGTTGTGGGTTGATGGTAAGATGACTTACGATGCATGTACGGGTGAAATGTTTAGTATGAAACCTGCATTGATGTGGACAATTAATGACTTCCCCGCTTACGGCATGTTATCTGGATGGAGTACTGCTGGGTTGCTAGGATGCCCGATATGTATGGAGAACTCTAAGTGTTTTCATTTACAGCATGGTAAGAAGGCAAGCTATTTTGACTGTCATAGACAATTTTTAGTGAAAAATCACCCATACAGAAGGGATAAGACATCTTTCATCAAAGGTAGAATAGAGACAGATAGTCCACCACCAAGGTTGACAGGGGAGGAAATCTGGAATCGTGTGTCACAGTTTAGAACCGCCATGGAGAACCCTCAAGGTAAGCCCCCTCAATATGGCAATGATCATAAATGGACGAAAAGGAGTATATTTTGGGAGCTACCATACTGGAAAACCAACATCATTCGGCATAATCTTGATGTCATGCACATAGAGAAAAATGTATTTGACAATGTCATTGACACAGTAATGGATGTACCGGGCAAAAGTAAGGATAATGTGAATGCACGGAAAGATCTTGATGTTTATTGTGATCGGCCGGAAATTGCTATTCACATTGACAGTGAGTCCGTACGTAAACCTAAAGCTAACTACACATTGAGCAAGGAACAGAAAGTAAAGATTTGTGAGTGGGTAAAGAGCTTAAGGTTTCCGAATGGATATAGTTCAAATCTTGCCAGATGTGTAGACATGAATGAATTGAAATTCAAAGGCATGAAGAGCCATGACTGTCATGTGTTTATGCAGAGACTTATTCCAGTTGCATTCAGAGAAATGTTGCCAGATTTTGTATGGGCTACCTTGACAGAGTTAAGCCTATTCTTTCAGATCATATGCTCCACTCTGTTAGATATCAACAAGTTGCAGGAATTAGAGAACAAAGTTGCAATCATGTTGTGCAACTTAGAAATTTTTTTTAATTAGTTTAGTTTTTGTTGTCATATTGGCTGATCATTTTGCAAGTAGTTAGCACTCTAATTATTTCAGCCATGGTTTAGTTTTTCTTTTAAGGACACCTTGTGACTTGGCTGATTTCATGTTATTTGGTACACTTATTTCAGCCCCTTTTTATGATCCAGCAACATAGAAAGCTGGAGTTATTAACACTTTTGTGATCCAGCAACTTAGTAAGCTGGATTAATTAACTGCAATCAGTTTATGTTTATGATGCTAGTACTTTTATATAGTTAATGTTGCATATTATTTGTTAATGTTGTATATTAATTAACTGCAATCAGTTTATGTTTATTTGTTAATGTTGTACAACATTAATTTTATATAGTTAACTATATTCTATGTAATCCTGCCAGATCACGGAAAAGCCCAAGCAAATATGGTTGAAACTGGGGGATCATCAAACGGAAGGTTTCTGAGATAACCACTCCTCTTAGCTCAGTGTTTAAGGCTCTAGTGAAAGCGGGAATGATTGAAATAGGGGAGTTTGAAGATGGAGAGCCAGAAGAAGTATGTCCATATCATGGGGGGATACATGGGATCTGTGAGTGCCCGGAGTTCAAAGGAGAAGTGCAAAGGCTAATGGATGAGCATCAAATTGAATTCTGTGTGGGAGTCCAGTCAGGGAAAGTAGCATGACAGTTGAGGAGATAGCCAGTTGGTCCCAAGAAATGTGTCAGAGAATGAATGCAGTTTTACTTTAGTAGTATGGAGATGTAATAACTTTCATCCCGGCACTTATGCCTAAGAGTGTTGGTGAATAGTTCTATGTTGGGCTTTCTTTGGCATGCATAATATCTACATGTTTTCTTTTTATCACGAGTAATGAAATAAAGTGCACTTCAGAAGTTTAAATAAGTCCTCATTCTCTCTTCATATATTCTATTTACTATTTGTTATTTGTTCTGCTTTTAGTATATGTATATATCTTACTGTTCAGGCCAACTGACAATGATTGCAAAGACGCTCAAGACGAGCCGGGGTTCAATGATGAAAAATGCTAATGAACTCGACCATGAAGACACTGAGGATCATGCACTACCCTCAGACCTTTCGAGATTAAAACAGATCCATTCCATAAGAGATCCACAAAACTGATAAACACTGGACACGAAGGAGGCCACGATACAGATCATCCTAGCCAGTTGGCAAGATTCTCTTTCAAAAAAAAACTAATTCCCATTCCAAAAAAAATAATAATAATAATAAAAAATGAATGAATGCACTTGGAATATTAGAGAGTCATGGTTTTCAAAAATGCTTTTTTTTTTCAAAAATGTTTTTCAAAGATGTTTTTTCAAAAAAAGGGGGTCATGGTTTTTCAAAAATATTTTTCAAAATGTTTTCTTCAAAAAAAATGTTTTTCAAAAGAGAGTCATGATTTTCAAAAAAAAAAGGACACAAAAAGTTTTTTCAAAGATGTTTTTCAAAAATAATTTTCGAAACTCGTTTTCACGAAGAGCCTCTTCAATGAAAATATCCAATCTTGAAGTGATAAATGACTTTCTTTCATATTCCCTTCACTCGCAGAAAAATACCCATTGCTGACCCCCTTTGAGCCTAATTAGTTATTTCTTTTCAATAAACCCTAATCAAGGATCACCCTCCACACTGGAGGGCAAAAGGTGAAGAAGGATCGGCTTCGAAAGAAAGGGCTTGCACTCAATATCAAATGGGGCATCTTGATAGTAATTGAGTCCACTCCATCAAGAAATTCAAATCAAAGGTCAATAAAGTTCAAAAAAATGATGAAATGAAATTAAAATAAAAAGGAAAAAAAGAAAGAAAAAAGAGAGTGAAAAAGAAATTGAAAAGTATAGGATGGAGCAAAGGACAATTGGTATAATAAGTTCCTTCACATGATAAAAGTAATCCTTGATCAAATACCCTTAACTATTTTTTTGAGCCTTTATATCCTTTCTTTGGCGACCATAAACCCCAGCCTACGTTACGTGTCTAATAAAAGTCCATCTTTGATCAAGTGAGGATAGCCGAGAAGAGATTCTTCCACAACAAAAATAGTCATTTTTGCAAAATGTTTTGGTCAAAACTTTTGAAAAGAGCTTTTGAGTCAATTAGGAGTTTCCAAGTGCAAAAAAAAAAATGATGAAAAAAATGAAAAAATAAAAAATGATGAGAAAATGAATGGAAAAGAGCTCTAGGGTGAAAACCCGAAAAAAGGGCAGTCTAGAGCAAGGATGGGAATTCAAGGAGCCACCTCAAAGCTTCGATGAGGAAACAAAATAAAGAAGGGATTGAAAAGAGGATTGAGGTAAAAGACAATGTCAGCTTGCAAGCCTGCGAAGAACAGTTCAAAATGGAACATCACTAACCGTGGAGAACATACTTCAAGAACATCTCTTAAGGTCGAAAGGGTGAGGGTCTGGTCCAGACTGAGTCGGGAATAGCAATACCAAAACTTGGTTTGAGAATCCTTTGGCACATCACCAAATCATCGTCTGAGTATTCATTGTCATGAGGCGCTATCTTTCTTATACATGTTCTTCTTGTGTATATATTATATATATTCCTCAATAATAATAATTTCGGAATACTTACACTTCATTTCATCAACTGATCATAAAGGGCGAACATGTATAGAACTATTCACAAAACATTCAAATTGGGGATAACAAGAGGCAAGCAGTCTCAGGGCAAAAGAATAAAAAATCAAAGCAAATGCCAATAGAAAAAGAATTTGGGGCATAAAGCAAGTGAGTTGGGGCAAACTAAGACAAGATAGGAAGAGAAATAGGCAAAGTAAAGCCTACAAAAAGAAGATATCTAGTTTAGCAAGCAGCAATTCAGTGGAACATCAAGTGCTCAGTTTAGAGATTGGATGGAATACATTGGGAACCATGCGGAACCATGAATCTATGAATAGAAGAACTTCAAAGCATGTCACACATAATTGCATTATCATGCATTTTACATTGCATCATGAAACATTTTTGCATCAAAATGTTTCTAAACAGGTATCATCAAGGATTCCCACAGAAAGGTTTCAACAATCAGAACTCTTCATCAAGACCAGGATTTCGAATGATCTTTAAATGCCTTTGGGGCATATCTTCCGAATTAATTTTCAAGTAGCTTCAATTTTTCAATCCTTCAATGCTTCAATTTTCTTCAATTATTCTATGTTTTGAATCTTCCATTATTCAGTTCTTCAATACTTCAAATTATCTCTTCGACTCTTTAATTATTCAATTCTTCAATACTTCAATTTATTTCTTCCATTCTTCAATTACTTATTGCTTCAATTCCTCAATTACTCAATGCTTCAATTCTTCAATTCACTTTCAATGACCTAGGGTGGTCTTTCTTCGTTTCTTCAATTATTCAATGCTTCAATTGGCTTCAATAATACATGGTGGTCTTTCTTCCGTTCCTCAATTATTCAATGCCTCAATTTCAATTTTCAATGCTTTAATTTCAATGTTTCATTTCCAATTTTTCAAATGCAATTCTTCAATCCTTCAAATTCAATCCTTCGATGTTTCAATTGCAATCCTTCAATGTTTCAGTTCCAATTTCATTTCCAATGCTTCAATTTCAATTCTTCAAATTCAGTACTTCAAAGTTTCAATTTCAATTCTTCAACGCTTCTATTGCTTTTCTTCAAATTCAATCCTTCGATGTTCCAATTTCAATTATTCAAATGCTTCAATTTCAGTATTTCAACGCTTCAAGTTTAACTCTTCAAATGCAATTTTCCAATGCTTCAATGCACTTCAATAATCCAGGGTGGTCCTTCTACAATTTCAATTCTTCAATTTTCTTCAAATGCTTCACTTTTAATTCTTCAATTCCCCAATTTATTTTTGGTTGATTCAGTGCGATTTTTCCTTAAGGATTTCCAATTACTTGTCTCTTGAACGGTCTTAAAGATATCCCATAGAGGGGTGTCTACGTCTTTGTGTCTCTTCTAATTCTCGAGAAGGTCACTTCCCGATAATTAAAAGGTTCACAAAGAGGGGCAGTTGTAGACACCCAATTTAGGATTGAGAATAAATTATAAGGTGGAAATTAGTAATGGGTTTGAACTTAAAGTTTGGTGAAACTTAGTAATAGGGTCAAATTCATTAAAATTTGGATAGTTTAAAATAGGGACAAATTCATTAATCAAACTTTCGAAACCCAAATTGAATCTTGGTTTCCCCTTTGGGGTTGTAAGTCAGATTTTCATTGTCAATTGGTCATTGGGCTATTTCTTTCTCTTCTTTATTTTTATCTTTTCATTATGGGCTTGTTTTTTTTATTATTATTTATTTTCTAATTGGGCTTCATAATCACCCTTGGACCTATTGTAACTTGAAATCCAAATAGGGAAATGCCAAAAGATAAAATATAATAATAATAACAATAATAATACATAAGTAATGGGCCAAATTTATATACAAATTACATGCCCTCTATTACAAAAAATATATATACAGGAAGATTACAAGTTAAATAAGATCTAAGATAGATCACATAATTCCTCTTCATATTTGCCAATTACCACATCAGGAGTCTTTAAATTCCCTGCAAAAACAGAGTTTCAAAACACAAGTCAACCACCATTAGATTTAAAACAGAGATTAATGTGCTGTTTAAAAAGGTTAAGAGAAGGCAACTTATCTTTTTTGGACTTGGGGGACCAAGCTCGGATGGCCCCCCTCACCACATCAGCGCCACCTCAGCAGTGCCATTGTCCAGCAAAGGGGACAAAGCCACATGGTTTGCAGTAATTAAACACAAGGAACAAAAGGCAAAACAAGTTTAGCAGAAAATTAAACAAAGCCTTGCCGACCAAGTTTTGGCATTTCAGGACTTTGTCCCCAATTAAAATCAGCAACAGCGCAGAGACATAGAAGTTCAATGCAGCCTCAACACAGCAGTGCAAGGATTACATGGGCCAAATTCAACAAGTTAGATCAGCACCATAAGTTCAAATCAAAGGACAAAAATGAGGTGAAGCAATAAAGAGCACGTAGAGCAATACACAGTAGAAAACAGACACCATGACACAAGCCAGACACACTTCAGCAACATGTTAACACACTCTCCCAACCAATACCAGCATGGCAATAAGCCAACTCAGCACCCAGGACTGCCACACAAGAAATGACCATACACACACAGTTTAACAAGGCCAACTCAGCAATGAAAAGAAACCTCAGCCATTGGATCAAACAAAAACTAGCAATCCTAACCTTCAAATCAAAAATCCCCTTGATATATATAGTTCAACAGTTTCTAAAAAGAAGGGGCACAGTTATCAAGGAAAAAAAAACCCTAGCAGACAGAGAAAAAACCCTAGTTTTACAGTTTTTATTTTCAACAGAGAAAAAAACCTTAGCAATTCTTTTCTTTTCCAGTAACAAGAACACCACAGGAAACCAAAAAATATACATTCCCAGTAGTTCTTTTTTCAGCCTCGAAAACGACATAGAAACAAAAACTTAAAGGAAGAAGCTTTTACCTTCTCCCTTGACGTTTTTTTTAACTTCTTTTCGTTCCTCCATTAGTCTTCAGTGAGTCGATCCCTTGACAAAAAAAAAACAAAACAAAACAAAACAACAGAAAAAAAATGGTATTAGTCTCCGGTTTACGGATCTTTTAGTTAGAGTAGTCCATTTCAAATTCCGTTAGGTGGAAAGAAAGAATACAGAGAGAGGAAATACTTACCACAAACTCACCCTCATCCAACGGTGGAGAGGGGAGATCGGAAAAGGGAAAGTCGGTTCGGATAGGAGGGGTTTGAGGCGTTTAGAGGTTTTTTTGGCGAAACTAATCACGAATCCAAACAGAGGGCAGCGAGGGGAACCGGCTCACGAATTTTCAGCTCGAACGGAGGGTTACCGGAGCTCCGGCACGGTGGTGACACGGCGGCAACGATTCTCGGTGGGCTAGGTGGCGGCGGCGTAGGATTTAGGGTTTGCAGGTAAGGTTATTTTGGAGAGTTAAGTGGGTATTTATAATTATGATAAGTTTTGTGTAATATGTTAATTACAAGTGCCCTGTTTAGAGTTTATTCAATTTAGTCATTAGATTTATGCTAACTAAGTCCAAGAAGTCCTAGCCGTGCTCACATAAGGACATAGAATTTGATCCGTTTTCAATAAAACCCCAGTATCGACTTGATTCGGTCCTTTTTGTTTAAACTTGTTCAATCAGGTGCCTGTCAGTTTGACTTAATTAAATTGGAATTATTTAGCCTAAATAATTGGAAAAAATGACCTTTAGTAGATATAATATATATGTTGAATAGATTAATTCGAATCTGAAAAAAATATGTCTAGGAATTAGTATGTCAAGTGACTTAAGAATTAAAATTGCATTATAATAGTTTAAATTATATTTATAGAATTTGGGTATATTAATTAAGAGCTTGGTCTATGGTCTAGAAATGAAATAATGAAGTAGAACCATTTGAATCTTTTAACTTGGATTTAGGTCTTTAAGAGTTCTAAAATTTAAGTTGTTAGTAAATTGGGAATTTGTGGATATGGAAGTAATTGTGGTTTAGGTTTCCCTTTGGGCCTTAGTATAGCTTTGGGTCTTTAGTTAGTTGTTAGTTGGGTTTAGTTAATTTTCTTGTTATTGGACTTAGCCTAGGCATTTGGTATATGGGTTTTTAGATTAATGACATTAATTTGGGCCTTGTTTGCTTATCATTTGGGTTTTATTCATGACATGAGTTTACATATATAGTTTGGGCTTGAGGTTTTATGTAGAGTTTAACTCTTAAATTAATAAAATTTAGAACTTAGGAATAGCTTTTTGCATTCATATTTCAATTCCATAATTATGTTGTTATTGCCATACTCATGAGATTCAAATTCAAGTGATCCAGTGATGGGAAAGGCGGGCGGCTCATTCATGCATGTCTAAGTTTGCTTGCCTTCTCCCGGAGGCTTGGAAATTTCCGGAGGTCGTTTACCATTTATTGGGAGGCGGCCAAAGGTGTTCCTCGTATAACTGATGGGTAAATTAAAATCAAATTGGAATTTCATGCGTCATTTGCATTCATGCATCTAGGGTCAGACTTAGTAAATTTTCAATTACTAGTT